>NW_004624748.1:27852287-27886289 GCF_000247695.1 Heterocephalus glaber | reverse complement strand
CCTTATATCAATGGAGAAGATACAATGCTTTCTCCTTAAGGTGGGGAACAAGGGCAGATATGCTTACTCTTCATCTGTCCATTAAACTTTGAAACCTAGGCCCAAACCAAAATAGTCTGGCAATAAAATGACACAGTTAGGATAGGATTGGCAAGGTAGAAGTAAAATCTTTATATGTAGATGAAATGATCATCTACAGAGAAAATACTAAGAAATGTCTAGGAGCCCCTAGAACTTGTATTTGAATTTATGGGGAAAAAAAAAAGAAGAAATTGTGTTCCAATATTTTGTATGTAAGTGAACCTAAAGCATTGCTTGGTTGATTGACTCTTACCTGTGACTACTGAGCAGTTTAGTCAAATAACTTTAATGGTAGAGATAAAGCAAGCTTCTATTCTACTGTACTTATTTGTACAGTGGAGCCCTGACTTACGAACTCTATTGGTTCCCAAGAGCTAGTTATAACTCAAGTTGGTTGTAAGTCATACAGCTGAGATCTGGGTGTTTAGCTGAGTACTTGCTATAGATAACAAGAGGCAGTTGAATCTCCCATTAACCTAATTTAACCAAGTTGTTTGTATGGAAGGGAGGACATAACTGTACTTCATAATGTTGAGAGGTTTTGCTATAGAGGGCCTCATCTCAAAGTTAATTCCCTGCGTCTCTCAGTGATGAAACCTTCATTAAATAGTTGACTGCACATAAACAACACATATTTTCAATTTCGTATTTTCATGGTCATACTTCCAAATGTTTCTCTCAAAATTGCCATGAGAAAAACAATTTTTCATTTGTAACGCTATTGTTTAATATTTAAAATACTGCAGTTATATTTGTGAATATCTAAATTACGTTATTGTTTTGTTTCCTTCCAATATGAGCACTGGCCTTGCATTAGTTTGCATTAAGATAACTAAATCATCAGAATTTTGTATTATTTCAGTATTTTAAATCCTATAACCATTACAGATTGTTTTTCTGGCTTATTCTAAATTCATTGTTGTTAGAGATTACAAAGTAAAATATGTTTTAAGCCAATTGTTATTCTGTCTGAGTCACCTCTTCTTCCTTTGAAGCTTAAATTGTAGCTGATCATTACTTGTTACATGTTAATTGATTTCTGTTTAATTTGGCTTCTCTCTGTATTGCAGTAAATCAAACTACTTGACAAGGCTCCAAAAGTTAGATTTTGCCCTGAGTTTTCCTTTTAAGATAATGACCATCTGTGGATAAATTTTGGCTCTTCTTCTAGCAGTTTTCCATACTACATTTTCAAATGTGACTAATCATAAGCCATAAGAAATATTTAAAAACTCTAGATTTACATAAGAAATTCTTTGAGGCAAAGTGTATTATTAACAGAATATCTGGATGCAAAGAGTTGCACCAAATAAATGACATTCTGAGTATATCAGCATATCACAGTTTTTTTTTTTATTTTATGAGGAAAAGAACAAAGTAAGTCTAAAATTAAAATGATTTGGAAAAATAAATAATGGATTTGTGACTGTGGGTCCTGTGGAAATTTAACACAAAATTCCTGTAGAATTTTTAACTGAACTAAACATAGGGAATAAATTTTTATTTGGTTATGTTAAACTAAAATAAACTTGTAATATTAAATAATAATAAGCAACTGAAGTACGTATTATTTTTATTAACAAATTAACAAATCAAGATTGCCTGTTTTTCTGAGTATAATTTGTACTTTTTAAACGAAATCATAATGTGACAGAACCTAATACACATTGTAGGGTGTAGTTTGCATACCTGTATTTTTAAACATTCTGTTTAATTATATATTTTATTATATGTATATTTATATTACAAAGTTGATAATTGATAATAAATATAAATAAATAAATTATGAAATAGCCATATGCAAATATAGAAAATTTTAATCTATAGAACTTAAGGAAGTATACTTCTTCATTCAGATTTAGTTTTAAATTTCAACCTGTGCAATGGCTGTGCCACAGATAACAGAAGGAATCAGTGAGAACAGCTTTCATTGAAGAGTTGTATATTTCAAACGACTAAACTTCCAACAATTTTTAGAAAATAGATATATATTGCATTTAGACTTCCTTAAAGGTGTCCTCATTCTCTGCTAAACAGTGTGTAGATTTGTTGTCTTCAGACTTCTATTTTTCATCCAGAATTTAATTGGTTGAATAACCAAAGAATTCATGGTTTTACATGAATTAAATAACTTTGTAATATAGAAACATTATGCTTATTATATTTAATATCTAAAGTATAGTACTTGGAGACAGTCATATTAAGAGCTATAAATAGGTTCAAGAATTTATATTGCTTTCAAATATGAACATTATGACATGCCAATTAAATAATTACTATGGAATAAAATGTAATCAATTTTGTTTGGTTGACTAGTTGGCTTGAATTATATAAATGTATGTAAATGTATAAAATAGGAAACTTTGAAACCACACAAAAAATTGGACATATCTATATAAAATAATGAACTATTTAATAAAGAATGTATTTTTTATGTTCTCCCAATTTTTCCCACTCAGTTATATAGTTTTGTGTAGACAAAATAAATAAAACCATGCTTCAAACATAGGCATGCCAGTCAGTAGTCGCTACAACATAATATATTTTGTTCCACTTTCTTACATAGTTGTGTAAGAGTTCTCCAGTCACATAATGACTACAGATGTAAAATCATTTAATTAAATATAATGTGCATTCTCAAATATTTTAATTTCAAAATTATAAAACTTTTTAGTCCAGAGCAGTGTTATTAATAATGTAAAACAGTTGCTACAGTTGAAGACAGGCTAAGAGACAAGAGTTCCCTCAGCTTCCTGCCTTCCCAGGAAGGACCCCAGCCTCCACATTACCATAACTACCACCTCCCGAAGGGATGCCAGGCACCTTTGAGCTTGTAGGGATCCATGGAGCTCTATTACTCAAATCACATCATCCTGCATGACTACCCCACAAACCTATTTTTAAATTAATATTTTAATACACTTGCAATATTTCCCTACAATTTTGTTAGAGCTGATAGAACTTGTCTGAATTTATTGCTGTATTTCAAGAATATTGGCTCTAAATCTGCATATATATAGGTATTATTTAGAATACATGTAGGCACAGATAAAAATTATTTAAGGGCATACATAATTGACCTTAAAGAACAGACACCCTCCCCCCCTTTTTGGAATGAGGAGAAAGAAATAAACCACTAAAACAACTTTCCATAGTTTAGAAAAAAGTGGACTTTTAATATAACATGTATATTGTAATAGAATGAAAGCAGAAAAAATATGGGAAATCTTTCACAAATATTGATTATTAAGAAACTTAAAAGTCAACTTTTGTTCCTGGTCTTTCCTTGTAAAAGAGTGGGAAGTTTTCAAAAAATATTCTTATAGCAATGTTGTTCTTTCCACACAAGTAATAATATTTTTACACTTCCTATTACTATGTGCCTTAGATCCCTGACATATATAATTAAATAAAATATATCATAATGCCATCTGTATTGAATTCCATGAATTATATTCAACTAAAAAACTTATTTAATCAACTTTAAATACAATCTTTAGAAATTTTATGCTGGATATCTTTCTCAAGTGAACACACAAATCAATGACAAGGTATAACAGATTTTAAAACAAAAACTTGTTTAGAAATTTTTGTGTATAAATTTTAATTTTGTTTAAATTTTTAGAACTTTAAACATATGCAGAGTGTATTTTATGTATGAATACATTATTTATGTTTATATGTGTGTATATATATGTGTGTATATGAGGCTTTTCTTCTTTGAGTGCAAAATAAAATAAAAAGTAATAACAGTAAAAAGCCGATGGGCAAAAATTGATTCATAAATGAGAAGGTGGCATTCATCTCAACGCTCTTATTGGAAACCTAAATCTCAGTAAATTTGTGGCCTAAGGATACAATGGGCTTAAAGGATTTCTGTCTCTGAAGAAAAATTAGAAGGCCTTTGAGGTAAGGTAGATAGAAAAGGTTGTTTGGGCAAATGTGGAGCTCTAGCACTATTAAATGTTAAGCACCATCAGGGGGTATCTCAGTCATTAATGAGAGTGGCATGTGGGAGATTGTTTCAAGCAGAAGAAAAATTATAGATGGCTATGTGAAGGTGGCCCAAAGCCATAGGGAAATTCTGTCAAGCAAGAAATGATTTTTTACAAAGTTATTGTAAAGAAAAAGGGAAGAGGTTATGACCAGTTTTTCCCTTCTTTTACACAATGTTTCACAGTACCAGCAGTAAAGTGGTTGCATGAGAAGGAGGGTAGGGAAGACGTCTACCAGTTAGTGGGTCACTCAGTGGCAGTCAACCAGAAACATGTGAACCACTAAGGATGTAATGTTTTCAGAGTTGCTCTACTTCAGCTATTTACCATTCTTGTTTTGGCAGGCTTTGTTTTGTTTGTTTGTTTCAAAAGTTAGTTTTATGCATGATTTTAAAACATCTAAGTTGTTTTTATAGCAAGTTAATTTCAGGTATATCAGTACAGCATTCTTTTCCATAAGAAAGGATCAAGTAGGAACTGGTTCAAAAAGGTTGACTCTGACCATATTAGAAACCTGAACAGCACACACCTGCACAGAATACTGTATTTCAGGCAGCTACTTTATCACACAGCATTTGGTCATCCATCTGCCAATTCTGAGAAATGCCCAGGGATTCTGAGCTCTGAAAGAAGACATCGATGTTCTCCCAGCTGGAAACATGTAGTGATAAGAGCAGCAACATAAATTTCCTGGGTACTGCAGTGGGTTTACCTTTCTGTGCTAGCACAACATTGCTTTTAGATTTTTATTAAAGAATAGCTCAAAAGATGTTAGCCAATGAAGATGACATGTGAGATCTTTTAAACTTTTAACATGATTTTTGTTCAAGTATTTATAATTTTGTATTATATTCTAGCTGTTCTTGATTTATACCATATATTAAGCAATAATATACTAATTGTATTTTCAATTTTTGCTTCAAATAAGCTACATTAATCTGATCAGGAAATTAATAATGTTATAGTTCAATCAATAAAATCCTTTTACTTTAAAAACAGAAAAACATATTGGTATCTTAAAATGAGGTTTTCAGTTTTCTTAAAGTTGCAGACTGTAAAAATTATTTTTTCATAGAATGGCTTTTATATTTTCTTTATTAATATCTTCTTGTATTATATTAAAGTAAAAATTTAAGAAAAACAAAAAAGTTACAGGTTGTATTAACCAGGACCCTTGAGTTATTTCAATATTTGCCACAGAAAACTTCTAGCTATGAGCATATATGTAATAATTTTGCAGAAGATATTTCTGATGCCATAACATTTTGTGGCTGCTCCCATCAAGAGGGGAGGATATAATACCATACAATGAGTCAAGGAGAGTTTCTGTCACTTAATCAAATGGTGTGTTAGCCAGTGTGGTCCAGGCAGAGTGGAAAAGTATGGAATAGCTTGCCCTGTTCTGTGGCTAAGAATTCTGCAACTTGAGAAGACTGAGTCAAACTATCCATCCCAGCTCTGCCACCTGAATCTAGGCCTTAGCCCATCTTATAGCAAAGGCAAAGACATGCATATCTAAATTTGCTTTCCTCAGGAATTTATTTGATGGCCTAAGGGTCACTTCCTTCCAAAACAGTCTGTAATTTAATGTCAGGATGTTGGCTAATATATTTTCTTAACCCTTCCTCTGTGTTTGTAATACATACTTTAGCTTAGCTCTCTAATATTTTTCATCATTATTCTGATACTTTCACTACTTTTAGTTCATTGAGTTCATTGATGTTTATTTCTCCCTGTGTCTATTGATGTATCTAAATAAAGCATCAAGGCATTATCTACTGGATAGTTAACAGGTGTATGAGCTGACACTCAGCTGTGAATGCTTTTTCTCGATCTTTTCCCATCAATAGAATTTTTAAATAAGAGGTCTTTGATGTAGTTTGGAAAGCAGAAAGCATATATCATAAAGGTATAGCTTGCTAACTCAGTAGAGTTGACCCAGGATAAATCACTCAAAATGGGCTCAGTTTGAAACACAGGGACTGATCACAAAAGAAATGGAAGGTGCTCTTTTAGTCCCCTTGTCTTAGGTCAAAACCGAAACTCAATTTGTTGGTTGTGTGTTCATGTTCTAAGATCATTTGTTCACCTCTTCATACCACAGTGTAATTCAATATAGCTGTTAATCCTTTAAAAAGAAAAAAGGTCCTGAAGTATCACAGGCAACTTCTGTGGTCCTCTGACAGCACAAGGGAGGTCATAGCTTAGTCCTCTGCCAAGTGTTAGTGTCACTACCTTTTTTATTTTTATGACAGTGCAACTATTTTTTAAGAGAAAATAATGTCTAGTCAGGGAAATGATTCGTGAACTTTTTATGTTCTTAAATGAATAGAGTATTCCCTTCTTTCCTTTCCCCTAGCCTCCTGCTTCCCCTTCCCCTTTGCCCCTTTTCTTCCTATTTCACTTAACTATTATAGCTTTTAGTCCTTATTCTTTAAAGAAATTTATTACACTTTTAAAAATAGATTGATAAGGCAGAAAGGATGCTTGAATCTCCCTGAGGAAATTTGATCAGGAATACAAAGA
This sequence comes from Heterocephalus glaber, assembly GCF_000247695.1. The sequence continues at coordinate 27,879,687 of NW_004624748.1, read as the reverse complement.
TGCAAATCTGATATGTACTTAGAAAGAGAGACACATATTTGAATTAATTTTAATTGGTTGCATTAGAGTGTATAAAGGGATAGTAAAAGTGGCAACTATATTGAAAAACCACCTAATAGTTCTTCCTGGTACAAGGACAGTTTACTTTTATCCGTGGGAAATGAGAAATAGATAACCTCTCCAGTAAAAAATAATACACATGTGCATTTAATAAGATAAATAAATGAATTGGTCACCTTCCCATGACACATTGTCCATTTTTATTAACTTGATAACTACTTCCCTACCACCTGAATACCCTCTTAATTTTATTGGTATAGATTAATCAGCCCATTTTTCCAAACAGAACTCTCATAATCTAGTCCCTCAAATTATTGAGTCTACCCCACTGTATAATCCATGCCAAATTCACGTGCTTTCCTAATCAAATTCCTCTGTACAAATGATTTCCTTTAACTGGGATGGCCTTCCCACTTTTCCAAACACAGAGAATTTTATTTGTCTTTAATTTGAAAGCCACACTCTTGGTTTATTTCCTATTGAAATTACACACTTTCTCTCACACACCTTAGAGATGTTACCAATTTTAGTGCTTATGAAACTGCCTTGACTTCAGTTCTGAGCCCCTACAGATCAATGACCATATTTCATTTCTTTCTCTGTCAACTACCATGCCTTGTTTATATTTGGAAATAAATACATGCTGTTTGAACTGAAATTAATGACATTTTGTCGGGTTTTGAAGTGATAAAAAATTCTGAAACATATTTAGAACATTTTTCTGGAGTTAGAAGTGATCTAGAGAAATAGGATTTATAGAGGTTCAAAGAAATATAGCAGTCAAATGAATCACTTGAGCCTGGAACAACAATATCTGAATCACTCACTCATTTAAGGGTTGAATGTTGATAGCTTTCAGCTGTATACCTTTGTCAATATTTTGGTAACTTCCTAGGCATAATGTCACATCCTTATATTTGCAGCATTGTGGTAGGCTGAGACAGGAGAATCACAAATTTAATCCCAGCCTAAGAAATTTAGCAAGAAACAGTCTAAGAAGGAAAAAAAAAAATGAAGGCAGGAGATATAGACAAATGCAAGAACTCTGGACTCAATCCCCAATACCACCAAAAAAAAAAAAAAAAAAAGGATATGACATAGTTTACTTTTAGGAAACTAGAGAACAAAATGGAAGTGCCTTGGTTTTGGGACTATAAACTTGGAATTGAGTATATATTTTATATTTTTTAATGCAATTTCTTTGAGATATTACAGTCTGATTCAGTGTGTTATACTGTTATTGTGTATGATGAAATTGTAAAATGATCTGTAAAATTAATTGTTCCTTTTCCTCAACCACAAGTTTCTACTTTATCAAGTAATTGAAATTCACAATATAATCTTTTTTGTGGGCTTTGAAATTTGCCAGATTTTATGAGTGTCTTTCCAGTTTATACTAGTTAAAAACTGAATATCTTTTGACTTGTTCTCTCAAGTAATTATAACATCTACAATGATTTTAGGATTCTCACTTGAAAGATCTAGATAATGGACACTAAAATGACAGGAAACAAGTGTATAAAACAGACAGGTCAAAACTATCTAACTTGTAATATTAACTCATATTTTCCATGTAACCTATATGTAGTAGATCACTGTTAAATAAAATTAAAATGATAATGCTTATGTTAGACAGCATTTCAAACATTAAAATAGTTATTAAGAATATTTTAAATTTTGTTGAAATTAAGAAATACAAAGACTTTGACAAAAAGAGTGTTTGCTTCACAGTAGAAGTAGCTTTGTAAGTTATTTTTGATTGAATATTTTCTTTACAAATCACATAATTTATTGCCAAATACATAAAATGATTAAACAGAAATTGGAATAAGAACTTTTTTTGAAAATTTAAAAAATTTATATTAATTAAAATATAATTGCACATATTTATGGAGCACAATATTGTAGTTAGATGCATATATAAAATGGATAATGACCAAATCAGGATAGTCAGCTTATCTGTCTTTCCAGATGTTATCATTTCTATGTGCTTAAAATCATTAGTCTTCTCCCCCAGTCATTTTCAAATGTATAATTTTTAGGACTGTATTTGTCCTACTGTATCACTCAACACCCAAACTACTGCCTCCTTCTTTCTTTATTTTGAAATTCTTTATCCTCCCTCTCACCATTTCCCCTTTCTTTTTTCCTTCCTAGACTGTGGTGAACTTTTTCAACTGGACACCCAAACTCGTTTCCTTAATCTAATACACAATTTCCAAATAAAAATAATAGAATATTCATGATTCTACCTAACACGACACAACTATCTTTCATGAAATGGAAAACACAATAATCCCTTTCCAAAAGTTCACAGTTCCATCATTTTCCAAAGTTCAAGTTAATGCTGAGACTGAAGGCAAAGTTTTAACTGAGAACGTCTGTAAAAATAATTTTGAAAAAAGTTGCATAATCCCAAAGTATAATAGCACAGGGTAAACATTTCCATTTCAAAAGGAAGGAATAGGGAAATAGAAAAAAATATGACCAAATCAAGAATGAAATTCATGACATCAAACATTAAGTCCTATGATATTTGTAGCTGTTTATCAAGCATCTGGCATCTGGGGCACACTGCTATGAGTTGTGAGATCCAGAGGGCTTCGGCAGCCCCAACAATTCGCCTTACTGGGTGCAGCTTACATGGCCTCTCTTTTGGGCTGGGCCCACTAACAACCTGGAACTTTCCTAGGGAGATATTCTACATTCCTTGGATCTCCAGGTTCTCAGACTCACCATTGCTGCTTTGGCTTCATTCTTAATGTTTCACACACTCTGCTCTCAGAAGCTTCTTGCTTGGTCACCCAAGATGTTTTGAAATCTCAGTGGAAGCCTCCCTGACCCCACAACTCCCGAATTACACATGCCAGTAAAAGTATCATGATGAGGACTAAGCCAAGGTCTGCCCCCAGTGTGGGCAGTAGCCAGGCCCCTTTATATCACAGCAGCATCAACCTCTGAGTATCAGGGTGGCTGAGCATGGTGAAGTGAATGAGCCAATTCTCTAGGCATCTCTTCTGGAGCAAAGTACCCAGAGTCTCTCTTCTGAAACAAAAGGTTTACACTTTTACACATTTGAGACTGCCAAGGATGGAATATCTCAATATGAAATAGTTCACTTCTTTTTAATGGTGCTAGTTTCTTCAGCAACCATACCCAAATTAACACACGATTTCTTTTAGGACAAAATTTAAGTATTTCAAAATGCTCTGCTCTCCTCTTAATTCCCAGTGCTGATTATAAAACCAGCAAAAATCAGCCAAATTTACCCATGACATAGCCTGAATGTTGGGCTGACTTGAAATTTCAACTGCTTTATCAATTAGTCAACTCCCCATATTCTCAATCTCCTGAGATATCTCAAGACGGGGAAAATGTAGATAAATTTTCTGCCACCATGTAACATACATAGTCTATTTATTTTCTTTATTAGTCATCAGTCACTCTGACACAACACTTGACACAATTTAAAGGAGAAAATGTATAATTTAGCTCTGAATTTCAGGAGAGTCAGTACATGATTGGCAGGCTCCAAGCCAGAAACCTCATGGGAGACAGGCATGGTGGAACAAAGATGCTTAGTTTATGGTGTCTGAGGTGTAGTGCAACAGTGCCAGAGAAAAACATGTAAAGGACCATATAGAGTTGCAAAGGTCACTCCTCCATGACGCATGGAGACACTCCTAGGAGCATTATTTGTAATCTGCTAGATGTTTCGTAGTCTGATGAAGTTGACATACTAATAATCACATGTAACCTCTTGTCTGACTGACAATGGAGTCTTTATTCAAAGTTAAACTTTCTCAGTTTGGCCTTTATTATCTGTATTCCCATCAGGATTCTGATCTGAGCTGCATGCAGAATCATCCGTCAGACTCCGCTTATACCATTCTAAGGCTTTTCTAGCTTGCATCTCCCAACCTTTCCAAAGTCATCCCATCTCCAAAACAAGTTCCAAGACTTTTAAGCCACATGGTAATTTATTTTATTAAATATACATATATATAATATAGATATATAGGTATAGATATAATTTTTCTGGAGAGATTATTTCTTTGATCACATTATGAAAGTGATTCATATAGTGAAAGTGAACTACTGTAAGAAAAATACATACATAGGCAAATATTGCCAACTATGTGTACAATTCCAAGAACATTCATATGCACATTATTTAGTAAAGTCACAGTGATACTTAAAGACAATAGGTCAAATCTCCAAAATCATAAAAAATAAGGCAATCCAGCAGAGTGTAAATGAAGTTTTACCGAACACTAAACTTGATAATAGTGTCAAGGTAAGATGAAACTTGCATTGATAAGCATGATGAAATTTAGCCACATATGTTTGTGTATTTAGTGAATAGAGGATATATGTTTTAAGCACAATGAGGGCTTAGAAAAATGTAAAGATATATTAGCAATGATTGCCAAGTGTGGTGGCACACACCTGTAATCCAAGCATTCTAGAAGGCTTAGGTGTGTGGAACCTGGATAATTTAGTAATTTCCTGTCTCGAAATAAAAATTAAAAAATAAAGAGCTCAGGATGTAGCACAGTATACAGGTTTCCAGTTTAACCTCCAGTGCTGGAAATATTAGAGAGAGAGAGAGAGAGAGAATTATTATCAGGGATTGGTGGAAGATTTTTGTCTTGCAAGGATCATTGATATGGAATCAAGATCTTGTTCCTACTTTTGAAGTAGAAAAGGCCTATCTACTTACGATTTCCTGCTTTTGTGTTTATTATATTGTATTATCGATGCCATTTGGAGCAGAGTATCAGTTTGGCAAACCCCGGGACTTAATAGTACTTTCAACATTAGAAATTTATGAAGTTTTTGTTTTATTTTTCATTTTTGCTTTTGTGGTGCTGGGGATTAAACTAATAAACCTAAACCATATTAGATAAATACTCTACCACTGAACGATATCCCCAGCCTTTAAAAAGAATTTTTTTTGAGACAGGATCTCACTAAATTCTGCAGTCTGACTTTGAACTTCCAATCCTGCCATCTCAACCTCCCGAGAAGCGGGGCTCTCAGGTGTGTGCCACTGCAGCCAACCTGAAATACGCTTTTAAGTAATTGCAGTGAGTATGGAAAGTCATACAAGTCATGTTTCTCAATTTGTGTTAACAAAGGTTAAAAAAGAACAAATCTCTCTAGAATTAGCAATTAAGTGTCAACTCGTTAATGTTTTAACTGTAATATGAAATGACTAGTTCCCAAGATAAGTAAAATATCAGGATAATTATTTAAATGTGTTAAATTTTAACTGATCTCAATTGTTCTCATCATAGATGCCATCTAGGTGAAGACATAATCTTTTATTCTAATATGGAATATAACATTACAAAATTACAAAATAAGGCAAAAGTATTATTTTTAGAGAAAGGTGAGTGCTCACTTTAGTTGGCACACATACTAAAATGGAGTGATAGAAAGGTTAGCATGACCCCTGTGGAAGGATGATATGAAAAATTTATAAAGCATTCCATAATTTTGAAGTTTTGTTTTATTAAGAAGTTTTGTTAAATAAATAGATTTTTACTGTTCTTGTCACACTGAAAAGGAACAATCTTAGTTGATACATATCTCAATCTAATTCACTGTAGTAATTGTTATGGTTAAAAGTCCATGTGTTCAGAGGAGGGGCTTCTGAAAAGTGATTGGATTACAGGGGCTCTGTACTCATCAGAAAATCAATCCATTGATGATTTCATAGCTGAATGACCAGGTAGGAGGTGGGGACCAGTTGGAGGAGATGGGTCATGGGTTGTGCCTTTGAAGGGTATATCTCTCCTGCATCTACTACTATTCCTATCCTTCCTGTCATATTGAGGTGAAGAACTTCTTTCCATCATGTCCCTATTTCATGCAGCCACCTGTCCCTTGGACAGCTTGGAGCCAGCTTTCCAAGGACAGAAGCTCTTTCCAAGGACAGAAACTATGAGCAAAAATTAATCTCTCCTCCTTCAAGTTGAGGGTGTCAGGTAATTTGTTCCAGTGACAAAAATATGGCTAATATACACTGATCATTTTATTGTCCATCTGTATTTTATACCATTACTGTGTGAACCTCAAGTCTACAATATTCGCAGTAAAATTTATGCCCATACCCCCTCATAAAAGAGATCAGATCATAATATTTGTCCTTTCAGAAAACCATGGTACTTTTCTATCTTATTATGATAGGTTGGGTGAATCATGATACATAATTTGGTCTCAAGATATTACCCAGAATGACTTCACATAGCATAGGATTCACATTGGCTTTCCAGAGGAAGATATCAGTTTGAGACTGACTGAAAGAGAATGTGAAGAGAAATGGATTCCTTGATCCTGTGCTGACTGGAGGATGGTGTACATTTTGTATTATCATGTAGATGTTAATGTAGCTCCAAGAGGTAGGCATTCACACCACAAAGAAAATAAGAAAAAATGAGACTGCCATTGAATTGTTGGTTTTCATAGCAACATTTGGCACACTTCACTTCTTGGGAACATGTGAACTATAATTCAGTTTCTGTGGATGGAATTGAAATCCTTTGAGGAAATCTTGTAGTAATTAAATGATTCTGCTACATGCAGAAAACTGTTTGTTTTTGAATTTGAAGAAAGTATTTCTTGTTGCCCATCTTCTGTCTGCATGCTCCCTTCCAATTTAAGTTTGTTCTTGTGAGGAGTAGAAATAAATGCTATAATTAAAAGCATCTCTGATAACACTCTACTTCAGGGAATTCACTTTTGCTGTGCATCCTCTTTGAGACAGAAAACACATAACAGATGGCATGTTTAATGCTAATCTACTTATTATTCACCACCCAGCGTTGCAGAAAAATTCACGTAGCAAATAATTATGGACTGGTTTAACGATCATGCTATCTTGATATTTATTTTAGCCTACTCATTGAATGATACTGACTTACCAGTGACAATGCAGTTTTTTGCTTAGATTTCCTTTACAAAATTTGGTCTGGAAATCTAAACAATTTTTTGAATATAATCTCTTTACAATGTTTTGCTCTTCTCAATTCAAAAAAATACAATTTTATTGCTTAAATTTGACACAACTGTGAAGCATTACTTGTTCTATGGAAAAGTTTATTAACTTACAGCATTTAAAAAATGGAAATATAGTTAAATGTAAGAATTAGAGGTTCATAGATGTAGAAATATCTGTGGAAGTGAAGTTTGGAGAAGCTGCAGCATCCAGGTAAGAGTTGCTGACGACCACTGTCTTCAGAAGTACTGCTATGTTCCACATTAATGAAGAAAATTTCTACCTCTAATCCTCTTCTATTTTCATGTTCATGTTCTTTTGTTTTGATTGTTCTCAATTACTTTCAATATTAGTTTAAGTATACAGGAGAATAATTGTAGAAATTGACATGATAACTATTGAGTTTTTTAAATTGTATTCAATAATCTTATAATTTGTATGACACAAGAAGCACTCATTTAACATGAACATTTCTCTGGTCCTATATTTGTGGAGTTGTACAATCATTGCCATTATCAATTTCAGAACACTTTTATCACCCCAGAAATATATCTATACCCATTAATAAATAATTTTCACCTCTACCACTACTTTATATGACTTAGTATTACACAATATTTTGCACTCAATGCAAGGTGTAATGACCTCCACACATGCATTATGGCAATAAAGATATATACTTGTTTAATGAGCACTTATTGAATATTTCCCAGGTGGCAGGCAGAATGATAGGTAGTAATGATAGACAGCTAAGTTGCACACTGGATCTCGTGATTTAGTTAGAAAGTAATCTCATGAGAAATACAGCTATTTATATCAATAATTATTTTAAAAATGAGAAGAAATATTTTACCTAAGACATCTGAAAGTGATACATACAAATCTTGTAAAAGAACTTTTAATTAAATTTACCCAGGGAAAGGGAAATATATAGTTTAGATATCAATCCTGTAAAATAATATTTATTAACTTTCAATGACATTATTTACTTAAACTCACTGTCACAGTTGATAACAGGCTTGAATCCATAGTTTTTGGAAATGTATAAATTTTTATCCTAGAAACTTGAGAGATCCAAGATACATTTTAAGAAAGATATTTGATTATCCTTAAATATATTTTTTTCTGATTTAAACCTAATTTTGACTCTGGAAATACTACCTGGAATTTTGAAATTGTCTCCGGTGTCAGCTCATTTAATATGTTCCAATGAGGGCTCTCATATTCAGAAGAGGCTCACATATTAAGGGCTCAAATTTTAAGAAAGTTTTTTCTACTTAATACTCGAGGACACAGTTCATCTGCTAAGACTGAAAAATGAATGCTGGCTTTGTCACTTTCCTGTCTTCCTACCTTTGGACTTTTTGTTCTCAAATATTTGAGAGCTTTCAATATACCAAGCATTATGTTTGCTTATTCAGTTAGACAATAAAGCTACCTCAAACCCTTTTTTATGAGTTTAACATAAAGAAACAAGTATAATCAAAGTGACTATGTGCCCATCTTTACCAAGTTTATTCTTGTGACAATAATTTTGACTAATCACTTTCTCTCATTCTTTTCCATCACAGTGTGACATCAAATGTCCAAGTTCATAAAAGAATTATTTCTACAGATAATCCATTTCCACCATGAGATGTATTTCTCATAACAGTCATTTTCTCATTCATGCCTTTGACCTTCAACAAATTAATGTAGCAGTATTTTGTTTGGTGGTGATTTAACATCGCTTGTCCTGGTAGCAATATTTTTTCCACTTTGAAGTTTACCATTTTGGCTGCTGATACAGTTCTGTATATTTATATGAAGTCATTTTATGTAGTAGATTTTATGATCTCCATTATGGAACACTTATTTTGATTTATATATTTATATTTTTTTGTGCTTAATGGGTACTGCTGAATAAAACTAATAGGACCATCAATTTCAAGGGAAAGAGTTTCCTATTTATTATGCATACCAAAACGACAGACAAAGCAATTAAGTAACCATGTACCTGTAGAATGGAGGCATTTCCATTAAATATTCTCTTTCTATGGTTATTTTAAAAATGGGAGAAAGTTTATCCAAGTGCTCTCTGCCCTCACTAGTTGATCACTAAGTCTCCTTTATCCACTGTGCTTGGAAAACAGAGGCCCTTACTGAGTGTCTAAAGGGAGGGGTCGATGGTTGAATTATGTTTCCTTGTCTTGCAAAGGTAGGAAAATAACATTCAGATCTATAAGATTAAAAAAGCAAATAGAAGTCTTGGATAGACATGAGAAGAGAAATTATAACAGTGGGCAGAGGACAATGAAATTTCAGTTGTTTCCTCAGTGCTTATGGAATTGATTGTATTACTTCATATGTTGAGTCCATATGTTACAATCATTGTTGTTTTATTTAAATAATAAATTCAGGAAATAGTATATTAAGGAATCATTTAAAGGCCAACTTTACTTTTTTTCTACTTAACTCATGAACTGTTGGAGACAACAGTATAGCTTCTAGTTTTTGATATTGGATTTTTTTCTTGTAAAATATGTTAATTTGTACTTGAAGCATTTGATAGCACTGTTTTGGAAGCTGCTATCCTAAGCAAACTTTCCATTTTGACTGCTCAGTAGACATGGTGAATTCTTATCCTGGCTCCACAGCAGGCATGTTACAAATATTTTCTCTCAACTACCTTGCAGAGCAAGGAGTTACTGCCCTAACTTTAAAAATGGGACAAAAACAACAACAAAACACTATAGTTCATAAAATTTAATTTATCCTAAATCAGACAACAAATATCTCATCCAAAGTTAGTTCTCAATGTTGAAAAGTCTCACTAACCTTCTTTCTCCCTGAATAGTTAAGCTCCACCTTCCAATAGAAAAATAATGTAAGCTTAGGTGGTATGACATTCTAAAATTTGTCTAAAAGAACATTTTTCTAGTTTACAAATATTTTAGTGACATTTGTTCTTTTATTTGCTTCAATTATCTTCACAGATTATATTAAATACATTAAGAAAATACTTAACATATCAAACTTTCAGATTGTCTTTAGTAAGTCTTGATAGATTGATAGTATACACTTCACAAAGAGACAGATATTAATTTTAATTCCCACCTAATTACTCACTATGATAAAAGCAAAACACCAGAAATTAGTTTGTGATCTGTATTCCCACCTTTCCCTTGACATCAGCAATTTTAAAAGTAGTAAATGTAGGGCTGGGGATATAGCTCAGTGGTTCCGGCACCTGCCTTGCAAGCACAAAGTCCTGAGTTTGATCCCTAGTACAAAACAAAACAAAACTAAACTAAATCTTTGGTGGAAGTTTCTCAGCTGAGCTTACAGTTATATGTCCTATTTTTCAACTTTTCATGCATCTGTCACTTTCTAGGTTTTAGCCAAGTTTGCTGAGCATCAGAATTTTCCATCAACAAAGTCCTAAAATCCATAAACCCTAAAAACCCTCCTTTAACCAATAACTAACGTTCTTCAGCTGAAGTGGAACTGCAAAACTTAAGAAAATATGAAAGCAGTCCCCTATCAGTTAACCTGGCAGCTTCCATTTCAATTACTTTGGGGATTCAAAAGTAATAGAAACATAGATATGAACTGTATATCCTATGCGGTTTATTTCAGAACTACAGACTAGGGACAATGAAAACATTTTGAATAGGTGTCAGATTATACCAAGCTTTCTGACAATATAAGTATTTTGTGCTCTGTCTTAATTTGTATATGAATGACAAATAGTATGCATGAAACTATTTCTACTTTTAATTGACTGTTGGTAGACTAGTTTGCTGAAAAAATCAATAACAATAATTCTGATCTCTTGTAAGAATAGCAAAGATTTTAGAAATTAAATAAGAGAAGGTTAATTTTTAGTGAGTTTGTCGATTACTTGGATATATGATTTTTTAATTTAATAAACTATAATGTCTTCATGATTATATGTATGCATGCATGAGCATGCACATACACACATACACACATATAGCATGTGAATATTATTTGATGTTACTTAAAGTAAATTTACATGAGAAAAAAGGGAAAAAATTGCTAGAAAAAGTCTTCCCCTATATACGTTTAGAGATGTATGGTACCTGTTTTTATTTGAATTACCTATGTAAGTTATTTATCTATCCCATAGTAAAGTACTTCTTCTAGTTTTTTTCTAGCTTACTCTCTCCTAGGACTCCATTCCACACAAGAATGGAGTCCCTTTAGGTTTTCCCCTAGAGAATGCTCCCATAATAGCTTAAATTCCCCTGATGTAGGTCTCACAGTTTAACTTGTCAATATGTAATTATAATTCCAAAACAAAACAGATTACTTTGCATTTATGGTGTGCATGCTGTCTTGCTGAATGAAAAAGAACTGACTAGAAAAATGGAATGTCTCATTAGTAGTTTTTTATTTAATGATCTAGCAAGGTTAGGACTCTTAACTGTGATTGCTATCCTTAACAATCTAAAACAAGATTCTTCCAGAGGCTCTGTAATAGCTATAAAGATTTGGGTCCAAGACCTAAAATTTGACTGCTATGATTATAAGCATTATAAAAAGAAATATACCCACACATAGTTCGGTGTATGCAAAATCTGTATATTAATATATAACACTTAATCACATACAGCTACATACTTCACTTATAATTAACCTTTTTGGATTTTATATTAATTTGAACTTCTAAAAGAATAAAACTCCCAAAGCAATAAAGCATTTATATTTTAATAGTTGTTTTGAATTAACAAAGTGCTTTCTAATCTTTGATTAAAAAGTAAAGTCTATCTGCTTTGTATTGTAGAGGAAATTCACCTTCACTTTTTCCCTTTGCTGTGATGTTTTATGGAAGTTACTCTTTTTCTTTAATGGTTAAGGCTAATGTGAAGTGTTTAGCTTACATATTTTAATCTGAGGAATGCACCTATGTGTTAGTGTTCAAAAACATATAAGTAATATATGCAGCTACGATCTCCAACCTTGTAATAAATATTGAAGATACATGGTTTCTTCTCTCATGGGGCTTGTCTAGTAAGGAAGTTAATGTCACATATAATTTGCTAATAAGTTTTCAGTAAATTCAACAAAGCAGGGTGCAGAGTATTTTAAGAGTGAATAACAAAGAAACGACATAATTGAATGGTAAGGATGATGTTTTTGAGAAAATAACATCTTATCTAAATCCTAAAGAAGGAAGAGGTGCTGGTGGATGAAGAGGAAAACTTGGAATAACAATAGGGACAATAACAAAGGCCCTAGAGGGAAGTAAAAGTAAGACATATTTGAAAAAGTAAATAAAGGCCATCCATTTGGATCTCATTGAAGTGAAAAGTAGTAGGGAGAGATCTTTTAGGGTCTTGGTCTTATGGACTTTCTTATGAAAAGTATTTTTTTAAATTAAGAATTATTGACAGATTTTGAGGAAATGTGAATGGGATTGAGTGTGCGGAGGATTCAGGAAAGATGTCAATAAAGACACTGAAATTTTTAACTCTAGTAATAGAACAGACTGGTGTCATTTACTGAAGTCGGAACCATTAAAGGTATAAAAGACACTTGTGAAAAATACAAGTGGCTCTGTCTGTGTCAGGAATCGGGACAGCACTGACATTAAAAATATAAATATAAGAAAAAAATCTCTGTTATTGTTAAGCTGTTCTTTATTTCCCTCTCTTAAGGAGTTTAGCCACAAAATAATCATTTAAGGATTTAGCAAGGCCAGCTTTTACAAAGCAATCAAGGGCAAAAGCCACACTAGAATTTGTTGACAAGAGAGAAGGGACAAAATAGAAACTGCAAGGGACATGTCTTTATCAAAGATCTGTATGAAGGAAGAACCATAAAGTAGAAGCTACATGCCGCTGCTTCAAGACATTATTTCTGAAGATAAATATGATTTAATCTGTTTAAAAGATCCATAAGACAGTGAAAGTTACAGGAAAGATAAAAGATTAATTTAGCAGGAATGTATTTACAAATCCTGGAGGGTTTGGGGGTAGAAAAGTCACAAAGTTTAATTAACAAACACTTTATTTTAAAAGAAACATGAAAATAAGATGTGTTGGTAGTTTGTATATCTTCAATTTAAGGTTATTCTCTGAAGACTTCAACTTTCTCTGTATATTAATAGGCTACATCTTTTGAACAAAGCTGAGAGGCTGGCACAGTAAAGAAAGCATAGAAGAAAAATGACATTCTAGAGAAAGGGAGGCAGAACAAAGATTGGAGAAAACTGAAACTCATTGGAAACACTGGCTGTGGAGAGGGTAGAAAAAATTGACTAAAATAAAACAATGTAATTTTTGGCCTACAATGTTGAAAATCCACTTGATTCTAGTGATCATAAATATATAGCTGAGCCATACTAGTTACTGTGATGTTTTTCTCAAGCAGCAAGCAGTGTAGAAGTAAACAGAAAGAATGAATTTATTAAAAGGTAGTATTTTCCTGGGGAATTTTGATAGAATGCAAGGTCAATTGACTAGAGGGAATTTACAGACAGGCTATAGAATTTTTAAACTAAAATTTGGGGAGAAAAATACAGCTAGAGAAACCTGACATGGGAAAAAAGCAGGGAGAAAATTAATAAAAACTAATAAGGTAAAAGAACACAATAGTAGAAAGGCAAAAGATGCCTATGTCCATATGAAGGTAATATGGACTGACAAGTCCTATTTTGTGTAGTTGACTTTGCATACATACACAAATCAGCAGTACTTAACAAAATGCTTTAATTATGTGATTGCAACTTAACAGTTATAAAGATGTGAGTCTGTAAATCATTTTATTGTTTATAAACCATTTCACATAGAGTGCTTCAACCTAGTATCTAGCAGGCACCTAATATTGCACTAGAATCTGGTGAAAAAATACAAATAAGCTATGATCTTTTTCTTCAAGAACCTCACATAGGACAAAGAAGATTTGTTTTTAGGAGGGTGGTAGTTTAATTGCATTCTAATAACAGGGGAACTCAGAGAAACTAAGAGATTTACTTGAGTTTGTCCAGGTGTATACAATACAATCAAAGTCAGAAATTCAAGTAGAAATCAAGTCTTTTGACTCTAAATCTTTTTTCTTTGTTCTTTTTTCAAATTAAAGCGATGTCTGTCAAAGAACACGTGCTTTAAAATTAACATCACTACCAATTTGCTATTAAGCAAGCCAGAAAATAATAGATTTTTAAATGAGATCAAACATACATATTAATTCAGGCATTCAGAGTGGCATATTTTTATCCAAGACCTAGCCAAGACAATCAGGAACACAATACTGGACTGGAGACTAAAACCAAAAATGTTACTGTTATGCCTGCACATTTGACTATTTTATGACCTCAGAAGAATTATTTACCAATTCATTGTTGAATTTTTCATTTGTAATTGAATATACAATAGACTTATTAGTCTATCTCAAAAAAAATTTTCATGCATTGTACCTAATAAGAATAATTATATTAAAACCAATCTTTCAGCAGTTGAACTGTCAAGTGATAATGAGGATGGTAGCCTGGAGTACAGCTGATATGTAGGGCAGAAAAAGACAGTTATTTCTCATGGAAACAAGGTAAAAAAAAAGCAAAAAAAATTAAGTTCATCACTGCCTTTGAGATGTTATTTTTAGATTAAGTGAAACCTGCTAAGTCTTTGATAATGTCCTTATATTTTTCCATACCGTCCAATGTACAGCCGTAACAATTTTCTAGTTAAAGTTAGGTGTGTAAATCCTCCTGATAGATCTACAAATACAAAGCAAAGGGTTAATGTTTTTAAATTACATGAATTTGTTACTCATGAAGAAGTTTCCAAATGTATTATAATGTTGTTTTAAATAAGTCATAACAATTCACAATAGATGCCCGGGAGGACCAGAATTAGATCATTTCAGATATTATGTGTGAATGTAGTATTTGTGTGTGATATTTTACCATATCACAGTGAATATTCTTTCATATGAAACATTTAAAATTGTATTAAGCTTAATCTAATATATTTTCACAGAACAAAAGTTGTTGCTTGGACCAGTGGTAACATTTTGTATCTGTTATGCCCAAGAATATTATCATGAATATTTAAAAAGTTAGTTATAATATTAAAAAGTTATATTTTCAATTATTGAGTAGTTCATCAATATTGATATTACATATTCTGGTCAATTTTACCTTTGCTTTCTACTTGGGGATAAAAATTCAATCATATAAGCACTGAAATTACAGTATAGTAAAATACACCTTCTAGATTTATTAGCCTTACTTGAATTTTGAAGAGCTATTTATTTAAATGTATTCTCTAACTGACAAATGAAATAAATATTCTTAATTTTTTTCTTGTAAAGATAACTATCAATTTTTAATTTTGTTTTCACTATGACAATTCTCTAGTCAGAATCCATTGTTTAAATCTAACCACTTTTTATTACTCTTTCTTTTTTAAAATTTCATTTGTCCATAGTTTGTGCACATTATAAATCTCCTTCTCTAATGTTTAGCTGAAATGTCAAGATAATTTGATATTTTATATACCATTTTAAGAAAGAATACATAGAATGCTTACTTTGCCTATTTTACCAAGTGGTAACATTTTGTGTAATATCACAACCAAGGTATTGGCAGTGATAAAATGTATATTGCTTATTCATATCTCACCAGTGTCACTGATGCTTGCCAGTATGTGTGTATATATGTCTTTGTGTGCTATGGATTTAGTTCCATGTAGTTTTAACACTTTTGTAGGCTCATACATGCACCACAATATTTAAAATCCTGAAGTTTCTATATCACAATAAACTTGAGTTTTCATTTCTACATCATCCATAACCCTATTAATCTGTTTTCATTTCTCAAGTTTTGTCATTTCAAATGTTATTTGAATAGAATCATGCAGTAATCTTTTATATTGGCTTTTTTCATTCATTATAATTCTCTGGAGATTTGTCCATGTGATTACATGTATGAATAGTTAATTCCTTTTTATGGCTGAGTGATACTCTTGGTATCAGTTTATTGAATTGTTAATGCATAAGACAACTGGAATCTTTCCACAAAATACATATTAAGATGAAAGCTACTATCAATTATATGGGTTCAAGTTTTTTGTTAACATAAATTTCAATCTCTATGGAATAAATGATCGAGTGAAATTGGATATGTTGATAGCAGATTTAATTTTTCATTAAGCTTTTTGGTACATTTTAGGTATATATAATGATCATATTCATCATTGGGAATTTGTACCTGTACGTAATCTATCTTGGTTCTTCTTTTTTTCTCCCATCCTCTTCCTTCCCTTCCACCCTTCCACCCCTCCCTATTTACAAAACTTTGTTTCTGTTTTTTCCTTCTTTTTTCATACCCCCTGGCCCCACTTCCCCTTCCCCTTTGGACTTTTTCTTCCTATTTCTCATTATCTATTATACATTTTGGTCCTCATTTACAGATTTAATTTTGATAGATTGTGAAATTAGTTTTTGGAGTGATGGTACCATTTTATATTTTTACTGTAAATCAACAATAACCTTGAGTCTCTACCGCTTTACCTGCATTTGATGTTCACTTCAATTAATATGTCACCTTCAACCCATCATCCGAGCTCGTGTCTACTAAACTTATAGATGTACTTAATGTTCTTCATAAATAGAGTGGTTTCCCTGCTACATATTCAAATGGTGGAAAGAGAAAAATATCTGGTGCCTTTTTTTTTTTTTTTTTTTTTTTTTTTTGGTACCTGGGATAGAACTCAGAACCTTGCTCTTACAAGGCAGGTGCGGTGTCACTAAGGTAATTCCCTGGCCCTGGTATCTCCTTTTTTTGGTAAGAGGAACCAGCATTATTTCATTAGGGCCCCACCAATATGATCTCATTATTATCTCCTAATAGGCAGTACCACAGATATAGTCATGCTGGGAGTTAGTCCTTCAAAATAAGAATTTGATAGAATGCATATACTCACTTGGAAATAAGCACAATAACACAGTTAATTTGTTTATGAAGCAACTTTTAAGGCTTAAGGTACAAACCAATAGAAGTGGAATGAATATAAAGCAAAAATTATTTTTCAAACTAAAATGAACACTATGCTAGTGTGGCTGTGTATGTTTGCAGTTTACATTAGTGAAAATAAAACTTCCCAACAGAAACCCTGTGAGCACAACTTTTCTAATTTTCAAAGAGGATTATTTACTTCCTGGATAATTTGAAAGTAAAAGTAAAATCTGTAATGCCAGGTAAATTCAGTTTGCAGTTTAAAATAGTCCTTGCTGTAGTTATAAAGAAAACTTTGTGTTGAATTGTTGACACTGGTGGTAAATTGCATTTCATTAAAGATTGTTCTACACACTTCTTCCTGGCTCATTATGCAAAAGAAAAAAGTGTAAAGGCTTAGAGGTCTCCGCGCTTCTTTGTTAGGATCATGCATTTGCATTGGAATATCATTTGTTGAGGTCAAGACTATTGATTTATTAGCAGAAGGATGGATTTTTTCAGTGTTATAAAAATGAAACCATTGAAATAATAATTGAAGGTCACTCAGAGATTGACATTCTGGTGTAATGGATGGAGAAGGGAGAAAGAAGGCAAGTGTCGAGGGAAAAAGAAACTGATTGAAAATCAGTGTTAAACAAACCTTGTAGAATACCATACCCATCCCGGCTTTGTTATTCAGATCTAGTCTGCATGCAAACTCCTCCTTTATAACTAGAAAGAGAACTCTTTGAGAAAAGATGACAGATGTGGATTATATCTGGCTTGTATAACACCCAGCATGGAGCTCTTCAAACACACACACACACACACAAACACACACACACAATGCATTTTCTGAACAGTATTGAGGTAAACTGAAAGGTACTGAATTGAATAACAGTTTTCCTCTAGGACTGGCTGAAATTCCGGGAAAAACTAAGGATTTTTTTTTTTAATATAGAATTAATTTTCCTTCACTCTTTCCTTCTATTTATGAAATATTTTTATTGTGCTCATATTTTCTAATAAATCCCAGTGGAATTCCTGTGACCTTACTATGCCTTTCCACAGGTTACTAAGTTCATTTTACTTGCAAGACTGTGATGTGCCTCAATAGTCTCCATAGAGGTTTGAAATACTGTGTTATACTCTTGGTGTGGAAATTAATGAATGCATCAGAATCTTGACACAAATTTTTATATGATGCCTTCTAAAAACAATTACTATATAACTAGATGCTAAAATTATGACCTAATTGACTATTTAGATTAACCTTTAATTTGTTTTTGTTATTTTAAGACAATTGCACTTTGGAACAACTAACAGCATGTCAAATCACTTTGATATGTTAACGTACCTGTCAGGCAGTATTACACTAGTAAAAGAAATGCATATAAAATATACAAGAATTTCAACATAGCTATTTTGTGTTCTTTATTTGTGTTTCATTTTATGTACTCTGTTGATCTGTGATGGGAGGGAGTGGCAATCTCATATTTCATTGCTGTTTCTTTTTTAAGCAAGGCACTTCGATACAGTAAACAAAAAGAATTGTGAGAGCATCGTGCTTTTTGATAGGGAGGTAAATTTGGATTAACAATCTTAGTTTTCTTGTGGAAAATGGAAATTCTTTCCATATTTTATAAATGTTTATGGGGTCCTTACATTTAAGGTTGACCTAGTGCCAGAAGCCTCTACTTACACAAAATGAAGCATCATTAGTTCTTTGCTTTGCAAAGATAAACACCATGCTACAAGCCAGTTTTTGCGTAATAGATTTTTTAAAATGTACCCTAGAAACCTGAAGACTAGATTAAAATGTCAAATAACTTCATATTGAATGTTAAAATTTCATGTGTTTTAAAATTCTTTCAAGGACTCAGCCCCCTTGAACATCTCTCACGTCTGATCCCTCCCTGTAGTATCTGATCCACACACTCCTCAAAATCTTCTCTTCTCTGACATTTTCACTTCTTCTTCCTTTCTGTAGCAAATCAAACACACATACGAAGTTTCTTGTCCTAGGGTGAGAAAGATAATAGAATGTCTATTTTTGCTTAGACTGTTGACTTCATTTTCTAAATTCTTAGCTTCTCCTACAATCAGCTTTTTATCTTGAAGAGAAAATATGATGCCAAATATTAAGGCAATGAATAAATTGCCACTTTAATTTTATATTCTGATAGACCAATGTTCTAGAGGGAATGCTTGTAAATACAGAGAAACATACCTGGATATCTGCATATTTGCTCAAGGATCCTCAGTCTAAACTTAGGCTTTATCAAGTTGTATGTTATTTTATAAAATTACATTTCCCACCCAAAGTAATCCTTGTTTAAGTATAAAAATACTGAATGTTGAAATTGCCTTAAGATGAGATCACTAACTACACAAGAGATGCATAGTGAGTACGCAGTCTCTGATAGAGATAAATTGGAAGCTTTCTCTGTCCTGGTATGATCCCTGCTTCGTCAGTCCTTCATTTCCTCAGGTTTCTGTCAACCCAGATGAGAAAGTTCATTCCAGGAATTTGTTTCACTGCATTTTGTAGGCTTTTCATACAGCTTGTCTTTATCCTACCTGCAAATCTTGAGGGCAAATCCATTAGTGAAAAAGAAGGAGCACTCTGTCACAAAACCAAATGATTATTCTTCTACACTTAAGTCGTTACCACTGTTTATTTATTTGCATGTTGTTATGTTCACAGTATAAGCATGAAAACAATGAAGTAGCATTGGGAGCAATGTTAGGTTATAATTTTAGACAGAAATTTAGAAATAGACAAGATTTAGATAGAGTTTTAGCACCAATCAAATATGAATGAGTGTAAGTTATACAGAATGTGCATTTATTGATCTGTAACAGTTAAAATAATATGTACACATTTTATGACATTTTATTATATTTTTATAGCTTCCTCAGGGAAGAATATTCTCCACATGATGTCTGTTAGAAAGAAAACAGGTTACATCTATTTATATGAGTATATCCCTTTCATTCATGTATGAATAACAAAAAAATCCTCAGAATATCAGAGATTTGAAAAAAAGAAGACCTACAGAATGTTCATGATTTGTCTTCAAGAGTTTAATTTTGTATTTGCGTTTCTGAAATAGAAGAAAGATGTAGAAAAATTACTTGTGGGAGATAACTCCCTATTGACTCTTCATCAGAAAAAATGTGTTGGAACTTCAGCAACCAGACAGAATATTTTACGACAAATATACTAATTTTAGAGAGGAAACTTGAAATGACTGAAAGAAAAAAGTAAATACCACTCTATTTTAAAAAGGCCTTGTGTTTTCAGGAAACTCCTGATTTTAGTCAATTACCTCACATTTCTCTTTTATCAGTCTTTTCTTTTAAAAACTTTGATTAAAATATTTCCAGCACTGTTGGTAGAAGTATCAAAATTCCCCATAAAATACTGACACAAGAGTTCAACACCACAGTTTCTTATAGATCTGCCACCTTTTAAGATTTTACCCCATCTGGTTTATTATGAGCAGCAAAACACTTTTTTTCATCCCATAACTGTATCTTTGTAGTGGACTAACTATGCACCAAGCACCTTTTATTCCCTAGGAATAAATGGATAGTGATAGACTATGGGTTTTGCAAAGGATTGTGGTAGGGAAGAATAGCTCTATCAGCAACAACAACAACAACAACAACAAATTATATAAACAGTGTTTATGCTGTGAAAATGCCCTGATGAAGATAAAGCTGGGTACTGTGATTGTAAAAGAGGCCAGAGGCCCAGTTAGGTTGCTAATTTAGAATGGCTAGATAATCACTCCCTAGAAGTTACATGTGAAAAAAAAAGTCACATGTAAGCCAAAACTTGAAGTCAAAAAGATGTTAAGGTTGGAATAATTGTCTTGGCAAAGAGCTGCTGTTGAATACAGCTCTATAAACCATCTTGAGTACTGAATGGGCTTGAATCCAAAAGAAAAAATGCAGGAAGGAGAAAAAGGACTGTGGACAGATCTTGCAGCACTTTGTCCTAAAAATGAGTTCAGATTTCATATTTACATATGTATTTACTTAATTTAATGTTTTTCGTACTGGGGATTGAAACCATGGCCTTTGGACTGAGCTACAACCCCAGTCTTTATTTTGCATTTTAAAACAGGATCTTTCTAAATCCCAGGCTGTGCTCAAACATATGATCCTCCAGCCTCGGCCTCCCACTGTGGTGGGATTGCAGGTATGCACCACCAGGCCTAGCTTCAGGTTTTATTTTAAGCACAAGAAGTCATTGTGAGATTTAACACAGGGGAAAGATGAACTCTGATTTATGATTTTGATGGATGGCTCTAGCTAGTGTAAAGAATTGATTTTTAGGAAAGCCATTTAGAAGCAGGGAGAATAGGTGATAGTTTAGAGCAGCGGCCCAGGAAGCCGATGGTCCTTTTGACTTAAGTAGTAGGAGAGAAGAACTGGAGACTAAGTGGACTTGCAGGATCCGTTGTGGAGGAAACACTAACATGACTTGCTGATAGACTGAATTTGTCGGTGAACAGGAAAATGGAAGAGTACTCAAGACAATTCTTAGGTTTTGGGCTCCTACCTTGGTAGACCGTGATGGTGTTAGGAGGATTGGGAAATGGAAATGGGCAGGAACAATTTTATGCAGGGAATGGTGGGGAAAATCAACTAGAATACTGCTTTGGATATAAAATGGTAAATGCGCATATAAGACATCCACCTAAATCAATATGAGTTGCCAGTCTCTGCTGTGTAATTCAGCAGGTTTGGGGAACACATAAAGCTGAATTTTCTTTAGAATACTACAATACTCTCCTAATACTCTCTCTATATATATTAATATATACATATATACCCTAATACTTTCTTTGTATACTTGAGTGTGCATATTGTATATATAATATATATATGTGTGTATATATATATTTTTTCTCTTGTATATATGTATTATATGTATTATATAATACATATATGCATATGTATTATAGCATGTAACATCAGACATGAAAATATACGTACAGATCCACCCCAAATTTTAATATAAGTAAGTAATATAAGCTGGTTTTGTTTAATTCTCACCAATAGAAAGTGGTTGTATGAATCCTTGTGACTCAGCTTCTTATCTCTCCATCAACCTACTCAAGGGAGACTATAATGTATATTTGTTTTAATGAGATGGATTTGTCTCTAAAACTAGAAGTTGTTTAAAGGTTTGATGATGTGTAAAACACATAAAACTACATGCTGGGCTCAGAAAATAAGCACATCCTTGACTTTTGGACTGATGTTGGGTGACTTCTCAATGAGTAGAGTACACAGGTGACTGGGTAGGCTCACTATTATTGTTTAGACAAAGTAGCAGTTAGCTAAGTAGATCTTAAATTTTTTTAAATGTATTTTAAGTTATGGACCAGAGGCAAAGATGTCTTGAATTAAATTTTCTCTTTCGACTAATCAATCCAAGATTATCATCCAGCCAGTTTTATTACCTGTTCATTTATTTGAACCCACACAGTTACCTACGATCACAACCAGAGCTGAATCCACTTCTTCATCCACTGTGATGGCCAGCTAGCCTTTGTGTCCACCTTAGAAGGCACATGAGAGACAGCTGGTGAAGAGACCACCACTTGATTTAAAGCTGCAAGAGAGAAAATACACACACCAGAACCAATCATATGATGCTGACACATAGCAGGAGAGGGGAGGTAATGCCACAATCTAGCCCCTTGCAATGCACTGGTGGCCCTTGGCTAGTGAACTCACTCTGTAGCCACATTGAGGGTAGAGCTGCATCCAGAATACTCTGTCCTCTTATAGAAGTACCCATCCATTATCACTGGGTTTGAAATATAGAAAGCAGGGGAATCTCTCTGAAGGTCATTGGCACATGTGTTTGAGTGGTGCAAAGGAATATAAAGATTCAAAAACAGTGAAAACTATTCCCATACAGAGTGATAGACCCAAGTGTCTGCTGTCAGGGCTCCTTATATGTGGATAGGGAAGTGCTCCAGGTGGTAGGCTGATTCTTCTGTGGTCTAGTGGAGACCAGACAAAGCACCGCATGCAGAAGACAGTCTTTCCCAGCAGAGAAGCACTTATTTTGAGACAGTAAATTTGATATTGTTAATTTTTAATTTCTGTTGCTCTCCTATTTGTGAAAATCTGGTGGTAATTTGTCTTACATGTCAAAGTAACTGAAAATGTATCATGGTAAAATGATAAACAAATGATCTTTGTTCCACATCTTTGATTCATATCAGCCAAGTGAATCTTGCCCCACTTTCTCAGTTGTTATCAAATAGTTACTTAATTTTATGAAGTTCTATTTCATAATTTTCAAGTAGAACTAATGTCTTCCTCAAGAAGTTTATAGGTTTAAATGACATAACATGTAATAAAAGTTATAAAGCAAGCACACACTGTCATCCAATATATCAAAAGCAAATTTTTGTAATATGTGCCCATAGGAAAAGAGGAGTTCAGGACATATAAATACTTAGCAGTTTATTTGTTCCCACTTTTTTTCATGAAACTATCCAGGTATCAGAAAAGTGAACATATTACTTTCACAGGGTATTGGTTAATCAATACAAGAGCTAGACTTCTGATTCTTTGTTCTCCTAACAATTCTGTTCTGTTTATGAGCAGAAGAAAATATCGCTAATGGAAACAACAGGTTTCACATTCATTGCCAAAGACGAACACAGTTGCAAGTTTCCACTCAGCCCTAGATGATTCTTACTAACCACAATAATCAGACCTTCAACACTTTGTGCCTGTCAGCTCTGTCTTTGAAGTGCAAATGAAGAACTCCAAACTACTACCAAGTAATTCTGTCTCACTTTATTGCAAAGTCTTCCATTTGGTTTATAGAATTTTAGTTTCTTTAATTACAAGTAAAAACAATCTTAGGAGCAATTTATAGAAGAACCCATTCGAACCTTTGCCCTGAGGAGCTCTGAGAGCCAAAATTTGCGTCTGACTGCCTGCATCCAGAGCGGTCTGAAGGGAATCCAGCATTTTCCAGACTAAGACCATATTCTGCATCACTGAGTTCCTTCACTGTTAGGGCCTGCCCTCTCTGCTGGAGGCGCTGACTTTGCAATTGCTCCAGGGAACTCACTGTGGACTTGGGCACTTTCTGTGAGTTTCAAGGAGGGAAGAAAGGTTTTTCTTTCTCTCTTTTTGCTTTTCCTCCTTCTTTTTTTAAAAGATTCTGTGTGTGCCAAAGAGAGCGTTGGGAGTATTTTCTTCTTCAGCAACTCTTTAACTCTCCCCTTGTGAAATATCTTTCTGTGCACTTCGCAGAGAATGGAATCTCACCAGAGGTCCTCTGAAATGACTTCAGAAAAGCTAGATAGAAGTCAAGCGCAGAATCACTTTCCTCTGCCCCTGACAGACAGCTGCAAAACAGAACATTGGTTATGCTAAAATTCTTATCACATTAAAGATTTTTTTCAAAGTATATAATCCTTGTAATAGGGTGTAAAGTGATTTCCAAAAGGCCAGCCTTTTTAATTAAATGGATTTTTAAATGCAATAATGGTATAATTTAGTAATAAAAGTGAAATAAGCAGTGGCATAGCTGGCTTATCTTCCTTCACTCTGACTCTGTCTGTGATTTGATCATATTTCCGATGCTGACCTTTACAACCAGCTCTGCCAAATGTGCACTGATATGTACTCTTCATGTACCGTTTTATCAGCATCAACTGCTTTCTTAGCACGTCTTCTCCTTTAGATGGTGGTTACATCCTTCACTTTAACAAGACTCTAAACTGGTAATATTTATGTTGTAATAGTAGACTAATTTCTTTTTCTTTTTAAAAATTTTCTTTAACTTTAAAAATGGTTGGTAAATTTGTACAGAAATTGTTTTATAGAGCACAGAGGGCAGTACTTGTTACAGTACTGGTTATTGCAGTAAAGGGAAAGGGACATATCACAGAGTGACCATGACATGATGATTTCAATATTTACAAACACATGAGAAGCATGTTTTCCTGAAGTTATTTTAATTTCCTGTGAAAGGAACTTCTTTCATAAAAAAATTCTAAAATGTGATTTATAAAAGAGACTACACTTAGTATTCCATTTTAAATGTCTCAATGAATTTGTTGTAAAGTGACCATTTTGGTATTTAAAATTTTCAAATGTCATCTCTGGATTAACTAAGCAAAATATATATTTTTGAAATTTCTAGTTAACTTTTCTGATTTATAATTATCAGCTCTATTACAATGCGACCAGGTCAGTAAGTGTCTTGCATGGTTTTTGCATGAACAAAATATACATTTTCTATGTCTGTTAGCAGATTTTTTCCCCTCAGATTTTTCTCTAATCCATTTGACGTGGACCAGGTGGCCTACTTCTTCAGCAGTATCTGGGTGTCTCTCATCCATAATCTTATTGATGGGCTCTTTTGTAATTTGTAAAGCAAAATTAAAATTGATCTGTAATCTGTTAAAACAGTGCTAAACACTAACATCAACCATTAGCTCTGATAATTCCTTTATCTTTGTGAAGAAGGAAAAGCTCTTAAGTATTGATTTTAAATAACAAAACATAGCTCCTATCCTGATTTTACCTGTCATCACACTTAGGTTCATGGGCTTTGTTCCACCTACTTCATGGTTTTCCTTTTTGTTATGAAATAAATATGGTCTTTTGTCTCAGAGAAGCATCCGGGAATTGTTTTTCTTTGTTCAGAATATCTATAGTTTGAGTATTTGCCTATATTAAGTTTGTATATTATATGAACAAAATATGTACTTATATGACCAAAACAATGTTAAACTTTAATTTTAGGATGTACTTAGTTTTATTTAAATATTTTAAATATTAAAATATAATTAAAATGTCATAGAGAAAATTTCCTTGTAAAACTTGGTCAGCATGTTACTATACCATTTGCAAAATATAGTTTATTGGTCATTGTGGTAGAATAACCATCCATAAAATATTCCATTTACTTTCCTCTATTTCCCAGCTGTGTTGCCTTTAGGCAAGGTCATCTAATTCTCGCCAGTGGAGTGATATATAATATCCAGGTTAATGAAAATCCCCATTCCCCAGTTTTTCTTTTTCAACTGAGATTGCCTAAGAGATTACAACTACATGAGGTTGGAATACCAGTTAGTTTGGTTCCTGGGTGACTTTGGGAAGAACACTTGGAAATTTCATGTACATTAATGAGAAATAACCTGTATTTATTTTGTGCTAATAGAATTTCAGGATTAATTTTTTTCATTTCAAAACTTAGCCATCTTGGATAATAAAATTTTAGACTAATTCATGTGTAGAAATTACAATGTTATCACCCATACTGATATGTCCTATGAAAATCCATTGTAAAGTTTCAGATATAGTTTTTACAGTTATATTTTTTTATGTCAAATTAGAAGTTTTCTTAATATCCATCCAGGCCTTCATGTCAAGGATAAAAGTAAATGAAAAAATTAGAAGACAGTGGAATAATTCTTTAACAGAAAGAATTGTGTTTGTTACTGTAATTCAAAGCCAGAGAAAATTCGAGGTCAAGACATCTCTAAAGTGTGTGAGGACAGTACAGACCAGATTCTCCAAGAAAGGTTTTTTAACTCACTTAAAAGATTGACTGCATTATTTTCATGTTACTTCCTTATGTTCAAATGTCAAGTGTCTTCAAGAGAATTTCAAAATGTGATTTATCTTCATTGAATTACATACAATTTTCATCTGAATTTTACATTAAATTTTACATTAAAATATTTTGAAATCTACTAAAGGCTTTACACCTTATTTACATCTTATTTACTAAAGGCTTTACATCTTATTGCATTTGAATAGAAAACAGATTAATAATTCCTATAGAATTTGTAAAAAGCATTTCCTCTTTTACATTGATTTGTGAAATTTAATTATTTTTGAAATTCTGAAATATTTAATTGGAGCTAAAGACAAGAGTCAATTCCTGCTAATTTTTAATGCTGTGATATAATCTATATAAGAAGAAAATTCTCCCAAAAGTG
Organism: Heterocephalus glaber; assembly: GCF_000247695.1. Next base: position 27,852,677 of record NW_004624748.1, on the reverse strand, counting down.
TCACCTGCTTAAATGCTGAGAAGTAGATTTTACACCTTAATACTGGAGTAGCAAACTATTAATAATATTGTAGCCAGTTTTTTCTAATACTTTATATCTTACACTCATGTCACACATATTTTGGAAAATATATATAGTACTACACATATTGTAATACACAAAAATATATTTATACATTATAATTTTGTCACCATTATTTATATATTTTTAAAATCCCATGTAATAAAAAATGTTTTTAGAAAATAACTTCATATTTATGCATATATATATTTTATTCTGAGTTTTTCATTTAATATAGCATAGCATTTCCCAGGTCATTAAATATTTAGCAAAGCATATTTAAAATCAGCATAATATTCCATTATATTTATACATTATAATTTTTTTATT
>NW_004624748.1:27839399-27852187 GCF_000247695.1 Heterocephalus glaber | reverse complement strand
TTGTTTGTAGAACACAGGACATAATTTAGAATGGGGTTTTCATTGCATTCAGAGTTTAGCATTGGCAGTCATTACTAAAGACTGAAATTCATTTCATTCAATTTATATATTACAATAATAGTAAGCAAGAAAAAAAGTCTATTTTACAGATTTTTTTTCTGAGTATCACCACCATTTGGATGGTAAAAGGAACAAGGACTTATAAAATTGCTACCTACTTTTCCAGAATAAATTACTCAATAGATCAACTACTTATATTAGAGAATTGATGAAAGAAAATGCTTAAGAAAAAGTGTTTCTTGTTCCTGTAAAATTTCTCTTTTCTCTCCAATTCAAATATATAGCCTAGTACAGACTTGTAATATAATAGGCATTTTTTTAAATGGACACAGAAAACTGCTGTCTGTTATATTCTTCACATTTTTCTAAGGCCAGTATTAATTTAACCTATTATATGCCTTTACTTTGCTAATATGCTACTTGTGCTTTTCTCCTACTTTCTTAATAAGCATTAATATCTCTTCCTTTTAGACTGTAATATTAAGCAAATAAATCAGACCCAGAAGGTTAAAATCACAGTTGCCTTACATAAAAATTTCAAAATATAGGTAATTTAAAGAGGAAAGTGAAAAGGTGATAGTAGGAAACAGACTTTTTGGAGAAAGGGAAGAGGATGTAGAAAAGAGAAGGAAGGGGAGGGGGCAAAGAGGAAAAATGATCAAGATTATACAAATATATATATATATATATATATATATATTTCCCAAAGTGAATTTTATTATGATGTATCCCAAATGTATACTAGTAATAAAATTTGATAAAAATCAGCAAAGAAAATCAAGAAATTCTATAAATATTCTTAATGCCACTTATTTGCTAATAAGACACTCTGTACCATTTAATTAAGCCTCATATTTAGGTGATTTAATGGTAAACTAAAAAAGTGCCTATTTATCAAGTCTTACTTTTTGTACAAATTTTGTGCATTGTAATTACTAACTCATTTGAATTCCGAAATCAACCATGACATGTTTATATATCTAACTATATAGTTAATGTCTATTTGCCTTTATTCAGTAATATTTGAGGCAGATTAGAAAATTATCATTGCTTTAATCCTTCGAGGAAATAAGGTTTATAAAACTACTTTTCTGGAATAGATAATCTTATTTCACTTTTGATTGGTAAAATATAGCTCATCTTTAAAGTTGCAACAGAGAATACATTATAAATATTAAAAACCCAATTGGAGCCATATGTTTAATGTTCAGAACATAAGTATGTGGTTTTTTAAAATCTTTCTTTTAGGGGTTAAAGAGTACTTTTTAGGTGGTTGGAAAAAAAGTAATTACTATTGATTAGCAATTGACTTTGCTTCTCTAGAAGGATTATTAAAGTCCTAAAGTACAGAACAATATTATAAACAATATTGTGTTCTCCCTAGTCTGTCTTGGACTAACCATTTCTTTGTTTGCAATGTCCTTTTGACATAGCTTATATATCTTAGATGCTTTGATATAAGAAGCAATTTAGAACTAAAGGCTATTTCAGCATTTTAAAAAGACAATTTTCAGAAACCTCCACAAAAGTCTTATATACTCTAAATGATTGGAGTAGAATAATTATAGTACCTACCAATTATTATTCTCTATATGTAAAATAACCTTATGAAACAGATTAAGTAGCTCTAGATTCATATGATTTTAATGGAAATAGAAATCACTCCAAAAGTTACAAAAGTGGGAACATTGCAAGACTGAAGGGAAAAGGCAATGAATAAATACATATAGTGATATATGGCAATGCTAAAAGATATCACTTGATACTTTTGTAAATTTTCAAGTGATTGAACATAGGATCATCTGTACAGTCATTCACTTAAACACATTTCTCTTGAGATTAGAACTTTTCTTCTCATATGTATCATCTCAACAACAACAACAAAAAGCAACTCTTTAATTTCCACAGAAGGATTTTCTGCTGTGGAGCCACAGGTCTATATAAGTAAGAATTTTACAATAATCTGTTTAGTTTATCCACAAATTTAATTTCCTCTGAGAACAATCATTAAGGTAGTCTGTCAATAATCCATTTCACAAATACATAATGAATTTCAATTCTACACAAGAAATAAGCTGAGAATTAAGGATACAAAAATGCACAAGGAACATTCTACTGTTATGTTGGGTCATTCTTCAACATTCTTTCAAATTGGTTCTGTGATTTTATTTTAGAATTAAACATCCTTTTTCACCAGTTTAGTTATTCATTGTTGTTTTCTATACATTATTATTGGTACAAAGAGAGCAGCCATCTATATAATTAACACAATACACTGATTTTTGTAGTTCTGATTTTCCCTGAGAAAAATATCTTATTAATTTGAGTATATATCATCCCTTCCAAATAGTCAATTTTTGGCATATTTTGAAGGCAAGGTTGGCTATGCTAACAACACAATAGGATCTAGGATATCCTGTCATTTGACTTAGCAAACAATTTAGAAGTTACTGGAGTTGTGCTGTACTGACACCTGAGAGGGAACAACAGTGTCCAAATTTTGGTCTTGTGCATCCTTACTGAGGGTCCAAGGTGAGAATGCAGATGCTCAAAGAAAGGGATGGCCTAGAAAAATACAATGGAGGTAGGATATAAATATTTAGGCAGGCCAAAAGCACTCAGCCTAGGATGCCACAGGAAAATAACATCCAGGGACAATGACTGTGAAACTCTTCACTAAACTAGACACGAAAATATTTCATAGGCTGAGATGTGCTAATAATTTAGAATCCAAGAATGAATATGGGTAAATTTCAACTGACATTAAGTTCTTAAAGTGATATAAATACTATTGCACTTCATCATATCACCATGAACTGCATAAAAGCAGAAATTAGAATGAAATTCGGCCTTCAAGCAGATTGGGAAGGGAAGTGAGCAGGATCAAACTTCTCAGATAAAGAAGATACCCCCAAGCTCATCTTTGGTGGACCAGAGAAAGAACTTTGCTGGAAGCTGATGACCCTAAGTAGTATTCTTTGTGTTTAGCATGTTCATAAATGGGTTTCTTTATTTTTTATTATTCAATAGTAGATAATGTAAAAACTACAGACATTTTGATAGGTAAAATCTTCCTATACTATGCACTTAGTTCTCTGTTCAAAAAAACTCCACTAATTGGCCACTGAAATTCCAAAGCAACATTGTATAATACATGTTTTTGTTTCACTTTTTGTGGTGAAAAGTTGTTCCACATGATTTATAATACATAGAATAAAAAATTGCTATCTACAAATGTACACCGAGAGTCGATCATAATTTTAGAGTTTAAATTAAGCAAAGCTTGTTTCCCAACTCTGCCATGCAACTTCCATGTCACTGGGGCTTCACTGTATATGTCTGGACCAGCAGTTAGATGGAGAGCATATGGAGAATTTTTAAAATTGATTTGCTGTCACTACGAGTCTGGCTTTTATTCAACATGGTTCTAGAAGTCTTTCATTTCCTGTCAACTCCTTTCTCCCGGTTTTCCCTTATGTTGCCCCTTCTTTGTAATTCTCTCTAATAAGGAAGAGAAAGCCCAGGGCCAGCAGAGAGAAAGGTGATTTCAGGTGCCCTTTCGTCTCCTAGTGAGCAGGGCTATGAATCACATCTTCTACAGAGACACACATTGTTCAAGTCTCTCTCTGTAAAAAATAAGTCTAGCATCCCTTTGACAGAGAGGACTTAAATTAGATGTGGCCCTTTGAGATCTGCATTCCAAGGTCATTTTAGAGTGATTACATATCACATCAAGGTAAAGACAGTCTTTCTCAACACGAAATAAAGTATTTGCTAGTAGAAAGGCTCTGAGTCGCTTAGAAAATGAGAAATTAAGAAAAAAATTAACTGCAGTGACCCTGAGCTTGAAACCCCAGCTGACAAGCTTGTGAAAGTAGATTAGCCACATTTCTGAAAATGTCAGGAGTTTTGCTTTCCATCAATTGAGAGTAATGTCAAGGGGCTAATCAAACAAGCTGTAGTAAAGGAATCAAGGATATTAGTCTAGAGTATCATTTGTAATGTCGTAAACATTCAGTATACAATGTCTCTCTAGTGTGTTCATGAATCACTTAAAGGGAGTGACTGTTCTTTGATAAAAATGCCAGTCGTTTAGTCAGCATCATCCCTCTCCTCACAGCAATTTTGTGTTAGTTAAGAAGAAGCTTAACAACAACAGAAAATCCAAAGTAGCATGCAGCATAAACAAGACGAGGTTTGTTTTTCTCCTACACAAATATTCAGGGCTAGTATACAGCTTCATGCTGTCCTGGGCACAGACATCCTGGAAGCATTTTGCTTCAAGATCCATTGTCTCTAATCAAAGGTCCAAGATAGTCCTTCAGTGAACCAGGAAAAAGTGTGGTAGAGAAAGTGCACAAGTCCCACAAATCCCATAGTTCCTTCCGTTTACAATTCATAGCCAATTCAGTGTTTTACCATGAAATCAGGCTGCACTGCAGGTCATGGTGGCCATACTGACAGCAAGAATATATGTTGCTGTAGAACAAGGAGGAAAGATGTTGAAAGCAAACACGAAGGCTGTGCACCTCTTTTGTTTCTGAGAACCTTCATGTGATTTTAATACTTTTAATACAATATTATACTATAGATTTCTTGTATATAATATTGAACTACCACATAGTACTTATGCTATGTTTTTGAAACTCGAATATATCAAAGGGATTTTAGATTCTATGACATTGAATTTTATTAATTGTGATATTCTACCACTTGAATTTACCTCTTAAAACTTAATTCATTCAAAACTTATTGAATACAAAAACAGAGCCAAATAAGTGAACAGTAAGCAGATAAGTATGTAGATTTTATATACCAATAAATCAAAACAAAAGTTAACATTTCCTCTATTGAAGTCATCTTTGTGCCATATACTGAAAAATGTTTTTGAATTGTAGAATTTTATTTATTTTAATTGTTTGTGTTTTGCTAAACATAGAAAACAAATTTATAAATAAAACTTTCTTTTTCTTTCAATTAGCATTATTCTAAATTTGTTCTCCACTTTAAAAACTCAAGAAATATAGCACTACTGTCTTCATGAGTTTTAGTGGCATTTCTTTTTTTTTTTTGGTACCGGGGATCGAACTCGGGTGCTTGCGCAGCAGGCGGCAAAACCACTGAGCTAAATCCCCGGCCCCTTAGTGGCATTTCTTATACACACATCTATTAATTTCTTTGATTGGTATCAAGTAGTAAGACAGTTATCTTTATAGATGACCCTAAAAATACTACAGATTTCAATCAGATCTTTAATTGTCAAATATTTTCAAAATTAATTTGGTCTTTGCACATTCGTGTGGATCTGTAGTTCCAGCTACATGAGAGGGTGAGACAGGAGAATCACTTGAGCCTAGAAGTTCAAAGCCACCCTGAGCAACATAGCTAGCCTCTGAGACTCTGTTTCTAAAACCAACAAAGCAATCAACAAACAAAAAAAGTGAAGTTAATCTATTACATATTCTTTAATCCTTTCTTGCTAAAGGATACTTGACACAAATATTTCAAAATGTACTTTATTTCTTGTCAAACTGAGATATATCTATACTCATAAACAGAAAGATCTATCTCTATGTATATTATTTCACAGGTTTATAGAAAAGTATATTTCATTCCATAATTATATACTGAGGCAGCTTTGAACATACTAGGATAAGTGAAATTTAAAAAGCTTCTGAATTGAAATACTTCCAAGAACTTCTTTTAATTGTGATCTTGCTATGTTGCCCAGTAAAAACTCAAACTCCTAATTTTTAAAAAATTAAATTTATTGGTACATTTTAGGTATACATTATGATCACATTCATCATTGGGAATTTGTACCTGTACATGATATAGCTTAGCTCTTATTTTTGTTTTTCCCCATTCCTCTTCCATCCCTTCCACCCACCCATCCCTCCCTATTTACAAAAGCTTTGTTTCCATTTTTTCCTTCTTTTCTAATATATTTTACTTCCCCTTTTTCCTTTCTCTCACCCTCCCTAATTCCACTTTGCCTTTGAACCTTTTCTTCCTATTTCACATTATCTATTATACGTTTTGGTTTTCATTTACACTTTCAGTTCCTCACACCGGAGAGACAATTCATTATTTACACATGTGTGTCCTATTTATTTCATTTATGAGTATGGCCTCAATGTGCATCCATTTAGCTATAGATGTCGCTAATTTATCATTCTTTATATCTGAGTAATACTCTATTTTATGAAAAAATGCATCTTCTTTATTCAGTCACCAGTTGATGGTCATTTGGGCTGTTTCGAAGATTTAGTTATTACAAACTGTGCTGCTATAAACATGGGTGCGCATATATCACTGTTTTATGATGCTTTTAATTATTTTGAGAAGATAACCAGCAGGGGAATAGCTGGGTCAAATGGGACTTCAAATCCTAGTTTTCTGAGAAATCTCCACACTGATTTCCATAGTAGTTGTAGCAGTCTGCACTCTCACCAACAGTATAGAAGAGTTCTTTTTTCCCCACAGCCCTGCAAGCATTTGTTATTGGTTGATTTCTTGATAGCAGCAATTCTTTCTAGAGTGAGGTGAAATCTCAGCTCAAACTCTTAGTTTTAAGCTATGCATCTGTCTCAGCCTCCGCAGTAGCTGGGAACACACCATCCTGGAAGCTTTCAAGAACTTGTAATATACTATCCTGCATGATTCCTCTGCACAGGGAACATGATATTAAATAAATTTGATCACAATTCTTCTCTGAAACAGATAATCTCATAGAAGAAGTATTCTGTGGAAACCATTTCAGAAAATAATGAAAACTACTAATTGACACAAAAATGGTTGCTTTGTGTACTTACTAAAACAAATAAAAATTTAGCATGTAATCTGAATTATAATGGCCTTGAAAGAAGAGTCTACATAAGGATATGTTAGGTACCCATGTTGATCAAATCAAGGTAAGCATCTCTCTCTCTCAGAAATATTGATCATTTCCCTTTGGTGAACACTTTCAAAAAACCTTGTTTTAACTTTTGGAAATATGTAGCACATTACATAAATTTAAATATCTAAACAAAGGGAAAAACACAAAGAAGTAGGAATAAGAACTATAAATAAAATAATAAACTACTTAACCTTACTGTATAATACAACACCAGATCAGATTTCTCTTATCTAACAAGGAATTGCTTTAAATGACTTTGTTCATTGCTTTCCTTTTTTCTGAACATCATATATTCACCTTTTTGTTTATTTTTTTTTTTACATTTCAATGGTTAGATCAAAAGCAAAATCATACAAAGTAGACCACATATTATTGAAAGTCTACCATGTAACAGAGATTATGCTGGCACTGGCAAAAAAATTAAACAATCATTCATTTCAAGTTCATACTGTAGAATTGTCTTGAACATTTATCTAGAACAAAAAATGCAGCTTGATATCCAGAACTCTATACCAAAAGGCTGTTTATTAGTTGTTGCAAAGACCAGTTTCTATTCCTACTTAAGCCAGGTAATTTTGAATAAATTATTCTGAGTGATTAAAACATGCACATTTAAAAAAACAGATATTATAAAATCTGGTTTTCTAACTGTAGTTCAGTAAAATTAGATTAGTAACAAGATTGAATTTTCCTTATATTAAAGATGCTCTGAAAACTAAAGTACTATACCCTTTTGAAAATTACTAACATTTGAACATCGTAAAGCAAAACATGCATAGTCTATAGGCTATATGTAGGATATTCAAAAGCCAACCTATAGTCCCAAATATTTCAAAGTTAGCAATCTAAAAAAAAAATTAATGACTCAGTTGGGAAGAGAGAAAATGAATCCAAAGAACCAAGAAAGAAGAAATTAATGATTAATAAATTACTTTTAATTAATAAATGAAAATGGACAAAAATTAGAAAACAGAAAAATGATAAAGTGGTCAAATATATGTGCTATCTTGAAATTTAAATATGTAAACAAAAGGAAAAACACAAAACAGTAGTAATAAAAACTATAAATAAAATCATTAATGTTTTAATTTTTAAAGATCTGTCTTTTACCAGTCAATGAAGTAATTATGTAAATAGAAAGGCCCAAATATTGGGATAGTTGAAGCTGAAATTATCTAACAGGTTCCATGAAATTTGGATCACAGCTGGAACCACAGTTCTGGTTCCAGAACATACATTTATGATTGCCAGTCTGTGAAACTGGCCAAATATGGGAACATTTTTGTATTTGTTTATTTCTGAGACAGGGTCTTGCTATGTAGTTCAGGCTGGTCTTGAACAGGCTGGCCTTTAACTCGCAGCAATCCTCCTGCCTCAGCATCCTGGGTGCTAGAATTACAGATGTATAACACCATGACTCTCAAGTATGGGAACTCTTTAAGTGGCTTATTCTCATCAGTAAAATGGTGATAACAATATAGTCTAATTAATAACAGTGTCATAAGAGTTAAATCAAAACATTTATAAGGCACCTACTATAAATTAAGCACTCTAAAATGTATGTTTGTGATATCTGAAATCATACTTTTATATTTTATTCTGTATTCATATAAACCTTCCCACAATTATCTGATGTAATGAAAAAAGAATACAGAGGCCACTAAAAGGTTTATAAAAAAATCCATCTACAAATATGAAAAACATTCCAAATTTTCTTACTTAGGACAGTTTAAAACTTCAGTTAAAAGCAGAAAAATATTTCATATAAATCACACAACTCATTATATTCCATCAAACTATCATTAAGATATATACCAATTGCATGTGTGTGTATACATGTATATGGCATATGTGTATTTGTTTCATATTTGTACATCTAGTTTAAGTAATATTTTTATGTTTATATATATCAAAGTTTTTCAAAGCTACATGAGAAATTTATGTCTGAGGAAAAGAGTGCCTTTATAACAGAATATTGTCTTTATTAATAGAATAATATGAATGGCATTGAATTCAGAAAATGAATCGTCTATGTTTAGGAGTTATGTTTCCCCTTAAATTAAGTATCTAAAGAAAAGGAGACTTTAAAATTTATTCCTGATTTTTAATTGCATAATATTTTAATAGAGAAATATATCAATGATAATATACATCAAAATTAAAGTCTCAAGTTATTTTATTCAACTATTGGCTATTTGGAAGCATTTCTTAAATATAGAAAATGAACATAAGTACTATTAATGAGAGCTATGAGTGACATTTACAATCACTTTTGAGAAAATGAATTTGTCTTTGAAATTTATAATTACTTTTCCCAAAGCTAAGACATCTAAAGTGGAAAACACTATAGTTACTAGCATCACAAAAATGTAAATCAGCACAAATATTTCATAAATTATATGAAAAAATTAAAAATTTAAACAAGAAAAATAGTAGCATTTATAATTTTTAATAATAGCTTTAAAAATGAGTGATGGTCTGATTACAAATTGCCAATATTATAAAGTAAAAAATTGTTCATTTCAAAAGAGGTCACTGATAAGTTTTTGTTTACTATACCTGATTACACAATGAAAGGATAAGAAAGAAAAAATAGACATTAACGCATAAAAATACAAAAACAAAATGTAAAGCTCTTGCAATTTATAGTGTTTAAAGCCATTATTGTACAATTATTTGTACAGTTTCATGAGTTAACAAATATTGACATGTCCATTTGACTCATTGAATTATTTAAAAATAGTTATTCTGTTACATGCTATAGTCTCAGGCTGTATGTATGAAAAATGAGAAAATTTTTTGTGTGATTTATGTTATTATAAAAATTTTGCTTTTAACAGATATAATAACTGTGCATGTCTAGGATACAGTGTGCGATGTTGTGATACACATATTCACTATGAATTCATCACATCAAGTTATTTAGCATATGGATCACCTCATATTTATCATTTCTTTACGGTGAAAATGTTTAAAAATCCTCTCCTAAAAAAATCCTTCCTTCTATGTATTTTCAATATTCAATACAATATTATTAACCGTAGTGTAATAGAACACCAGAATTTTTCCTTCTTTCGAATTGCCAATTTGTACTCATCCCTTTCTGTCCATCCCTTTCTAAAATTAGTATGTACGTGTTGTGCATAATATTTACATTCCTTGTGGGGAGTTGGTACGTGTACATAACATATTAATTTCTCTTTTTATCCCCTTTTCTTCCAAACCGCCTCTCCCCTTCACTTATCCCTTATTCTCTTTGCTTTTTTCTTTTTTTGTACATGTTTGCAAAACATAATGTTTACATTCCTCGTGTGGAGTTGGTACATGGTACATCTTAATTCCTTCTTTCATCCCCTGTCTCCCCACATCTTTTGATCCTTTTCCCCTTTGAGAAAGATCTATCTCTCTCCTTCCCATTATCTATCATTTGGCCACCTTGTCTTCCAGTAGTGATTATTCTATGGTCTACTTCTATGAGATCAACTTGTTTAGGTTCCACATATAAGTTATATCATACAATATTTGGCTTTCTGCCACTGGTTAATTTATCTTATCAAGCCATCCAGTTTCCTCTATATTGCCACAATGGATGAATTTTATTATATTTTATGGCCAAATACTATTCCACTATGTACACATAAATCATATTTTCTTTGTCCATTCATCCATTAAATGATACTTATATTGATTCCACATCTTGTCTATTATTGACAAAGTAAAATATCCCCAAGGAACTTCTTTTAAAAATTATTAAAGATAAACAACCATATGGTAATTATTTAGATCTTCTTTGTTTAAAGGTAATGAAGCTATGTACATGGTCACCTTTATCTTTTATCAAAATTAATGGGAAATGCTATTCCCTAAAACAAATGCAGGCAAGATAGAAGGAGATTCTGATCAACAATAGAAGTAGTGCTGAAAGTAATCACTTTTGTGCCCATAAGAAAATCTACTGTATGGTTCAGTGGGAGAGTATGACAATGGTTATGAAAAAGTCAATTTAATTAACCTTAATCTCCCCACAATTGCCTTATGTACTCTGTTGATTTGAACAAATAAAGAAAAAGAAAGCCAATTATGTAATGGAGAGTATAATAATACTATTTTGCTTGTTTTGTTCCCCACTAGGGCATATAATGCCTTCAAATGCTACACAGGCACTCTTGGTTCTGCAAAATCCCACAAAAAGCATACATGCGTTATTATGCTCTAAAGAGTGGATAAGGTGTTTTTAGCATTTGCTTCTTACATAGCAAATAAATGATTAGTTTAATTTCTATAAAGCTCATGATGTAACTAGGTTGAAGGCTGAAAAATTATAGGATTTTAAGTGTATGACTTATAAAGTTGTAAAAGCTAAATTGTATTAGCTACAGAAGCAAAACTGATATGTCATCATCTAATTAAAGTATTCCTAATATTTATTATATTCCTTGAAATCTTCAGTAACTAATTTGATATGTGTAAATATTGCTTTCATTAATTCAAGAGAATGAAAATCTAGGAATAGGTTAATCACTATCAGAAAATTCCACTTTGGTCCATATAGGGAAATAAATATAAGGATTTCTCAATAAAAATAACCACTGTTGTACATGTCTTTATTTTGAGGGGCAGTAAGACAACATTAAATTAACATGCAAATAAAATGAAAGAAATGATATATAATTTATATTTTCTTATTATTTTGTTCAATGTCATAATTTTAAGGTACTAAATGAGTTAAAGGTCATTTAGTTTTGTTTAAAACACTTTTATATCCAACGTGCATTTAAATGAATGGCCCATTATTCAAATTGGTCAGATAATATTGGATCTGCCTAAATAAAAACGAGTTTCCTTTTAAAAATATTTTTGTACATATATGTCTATAAAACTACCCTTGCTAAAGTTAATTGAATATATTTGATAAGTTCTGAAGTTTATGTAAGGACTTTGTGTGTCCCTCAATCAACATGGTAAATTTAAATTATCATTTAATTGATGAAACAGGTTTATGTCATTACATGTATGGCAACAGAATTCTGGATCCAAGAATTGTGATAGGAGCTAAAGAACTATTGCTGATTTAGAGAGACTTGGTGTCTGAGGTCATGGGAGATTGCTGCTATTTAAAATATAGCATAAAGAACTGTATATAACATAAGTACAGAGTTGTCTGATTCTGAATAGGAAGTAAATTATTCAGCACTAGTACATTACTAATTCTGCATAAAAACAATGGAATCAAGGCACTGATAGTATACAGAACTTGTGTGTATTCAATCACTGGAAAGAAAGGGTAGGTCAGACTGTGTCATCTGCTACACCAGAGAGAGGCACCACTAGAGGGCGCGATAGGAAGATCAAAATTAGCATTGTTCCTCTTGTAATTCTAGTGTTTCTCAGTGTGAGTCAGGAATAACTTTAGTCTTGATTATTTCTGCTTAGAAATAAAAATATTGTGGTACATCACTACTGTGTTTTATGTTCATATTCCTTTGCATTTTCACCTTCTAGTGAAATGAAAGACATTAATACGTCACAGATTTTCATAGTCTAACATGAAATTTATGTAAATTATTTAATATTATCTCTCTTAAGAACACCATTATTTTAGAAAGGGATTAGAAATCAAAAATAAAAATGTTGAAAAGTAAGGGTATTCTATTTAACAGTCAATACAATTATATATATATATATATTTATATATATGTATATATGTATTTCTTCTAAGTTGAAGGTTGTCTTTAAGAACACCATTATTTTAGAAAGGGATTAGAAATCAAAAATAAAAATGTTGAAAAGTAAGGGTATTCTATTTAACAGTCAATACAATTATATA
>NW_004624748.1:27787159-27839299 GCF_000247695.1 Heterocephalus glaber | reverse complement strand
TTTAACAGTCAATACAATTATATATATATATATATATTTATATATATGTATATATGTATTTCTTCTAAGTTGAAGGTTGTCTTTCATGACAATATGACTTTAAAATACAGCATATTATTTGAAAATTTTAATTATTTTAAGTTTCTTCTATCACAGTGATTATCATGATATGTTCTTCATTTATTTTATTGGGAAGGGATTTCCAGAGAAAACAAAAGTAACAGATGCATATACCTAAATATCCTTATTTTACGGAACTGAGTCATATGTTTGTAGAAGCTGCCAAGTTTGAAATTCATAAGGCAGGACAACAGGCAGGAGCAGATGTTACAGTTTTGAAGCAGAATTTTTTTCTTTCATAGAAAACTTCAATGATTTTTCTTAAAATCCTGAATTGATTGGATGAGGCCCACCCATGTCTTTGAGGGCAACTTCTTTTGATTAAAGTTAGCTATTTACAGATGTTATGCACACCTATATGTGCTTCTGACTGTACCTCAATTATAGTTTCATTATATAACCAAGTGCTATACCTTAAGCAATTGATACAAAAAGCTAACTCTCACTCCCTTCATTAATAAAATCTTCTGGCCAAAACTACTTTAATTTTATAGCCTGGTGCTATTTGATATTTTATAGAAAAACTTACACAAAGATATAAATAAAATAATTTATTTGACAGTGATTATTAGTCCTAACCAAAACTTTCACATTTCCTTTAAAAATTTTCATCTATAGTTTTCTAGATTTCTCAGCACTTGTCCTTAACTCATTTGACCTAGCTAAGTAAGCCTTTAAAGTGCAAACAAACATGTTAGAACTGAAAACTAGTGGGGTATATATATAAAATGCTTCATAGGTTTAGAGAAAAAGATGACTCCAGTGAGGTTCTCTGATTATGGTTCAAATCAAAGCAGGAGTACATTTCCCCAATTCTTTCAGTAGTTTATTTGTAATTAAATACTGACTCTGCAGTGGGTTGAATAGTGACCCTTTAAATTCTTATCCACTTGGTTTGTCAGAATGTGAGAAACTATTTAGATCTACATTCTTAGCAGATGTAGTTGGTTGAGATGAAGGCATACTAGGATGGGGAGGCCCTAATCCAATACCCGCTATCCATATCCATATTAGAAAAAAAGAGAGAAACATAATGCAGAATATCATACGATGACCCAGAAACACATAGGGAAGACAGAGATGGATATCAAAGCTACATTATCAGAAGCTGAGCAACACCAGAAGTTATCAGAAATTTGAAGAGTCAAGGAAGGATTCTTCTCTTGAGGCTTCTGAGGAAAAAGGCAATGCAGAAACCTCTGCTTTGGACTTACAGGTTCCAAAACTGAGAGAGAATCAATTCTGGTTTCAAACTACCTGTTGTAGTGATTTCATATGACAACCCTAGGAAATGAGTACAATCTCATTATTCCACAGCTGAATCTTTCTATACTTTCTTTTCATTACCTTAGAAAAAGAAAATGACATTTTCTCAGAGAAATTTTAAATGATGTGTTAAATCAAGGAGAGGGTCGAGATGCTGTCTCTGCATATAGGAATACCTCATTTGGCCCCTTCTCTTCAGAATCCCACATAGTAGGGAAAGTTGTGGTATGACTAAGACTGCCATTCCTATTTATTTAGGGAGAAAAAAGATTCTCCTTCAAAAGGGCAAGTTCAAAATACCATGTCAGTAACACTGAATTGAATTCCACTAGATATTATCAAGACTCCTATCCATGTCCAATTTGTTTTCTCGAGAGAATAAAGTGTCCTGATGTGTAGTGTGCAATAAATTCTTTCCTCTTGAATACGAAGGAGGGAGCAAGGCTCACAAGATGGCCTCTCAAGGTGTTTTGGTCAGTTTAGAGCCTCACTGCTGCCAAAGACTCACTGAGCTGATCTAATTAAATAAAAGCAGAATCCCAAATAATTAAGAACAAAGTCATGACCTTTAATGATCCCTTAGTTTATCACTGACACAAAATGAATTTGAATTACTGCTAATTCTTTACTATTTATCTAAGGAATTACACACTTATAATCTACCCAAAGAAAATCTTCAGTTACTTTTTTATACTAGGTACTCTTCTGAAAATCATTACTAAATACTCTTATACAATAATGCAAGTATGCAAAGTTCTCAAGGCATTTTCTGACAACTATCAGCATAAATATACATGAAATTTTAATTGTGTCCTGGATGGCATCTAATATAAAATTATTTTTGATTGCTTTTAGAAGAACTTTAAACTTTAGTTGCCACATAAAGAAAGTTTAATAACTAATTTTCTGATTATATTGTTCATGCAACACAAATTAGATTTACTTTACATGAATAGAACTGACAGTTTGATATGTGGTTCAGATCAAATTTAATTTCCTACTAAAATTAGTGAGTTTGAAAAGCCGATACTACAGTGCTACGTGTTCATATAAATCTACATTTGGTTTCATAATACTTCCTTCATGAATATGTGCACTTGTATAAACAGCTCTTATTTTTAAAATTAGATATATTACTGCACAGGTTTATTTATATTTATTTATTTATTTATTTATTTATTTATTTATTTATTGGTGCTAGGGATCGAACCTTGTGGTTTCGAGGCAGGTGGCAGCACCACTGAGCTAAATCCCCAGCCTCGCAGTTTTATTCTTGAAAGCTATTCTGCAATTAGAAATTAATAATCTGAACTGTGGGCTTCAAGTATCACTTATGAGTGAAATTTGAAAAAGCACAAGATATAAAAAAACAATAAATTCTGACATTTTACAGTTTAAGGATGTTAACTATGTATTAGTACATAAGAAAAACAAAACAGAACCAAAAAATAAATAAACCAAAGCCATATGATTAAGCAGCAATCTTTTGCTCAGATTCTGTAGGTCAATTTTGGCTGGGCTCTGTGACTGCCCTTAGTTCTCCATCATATGATGGCTAGAAGATGGCTGGTCTAAGATGTCTTCATTCACATCTCTTGCTGTTAGCTCCTCATTGGCTGAGATGACAGAACAACTAGGCTGCATGATCTCTCATCATTTCAAAGGCTTGCCTGAGCTTGTTCCAATGGCATTCATGTGGAGTCCCAGTGGCCAGAGTAGCATCCTATGTTCTATGCTATGCATTCTACACTCTGTTGCTCAAAGACAAAATCCCATCAAGACACAAGGTATAAATGATGCCACAGGATGTGCAAAGTCACAGTGCAAAAAAAAAAAAAAGTGATCACAGAGTAGCATGAAGAATTATGGTCGCTTTTGTAGTCTGTCAATGTTTGTCAAAACAGAAACATTTTTAAGTCTCTCAACAAAGATTCTGTTTTAATTGGTGTGTAACATCTCATTAAGACCTTCGACATACTTATGTGTCCAAAAAGTCCAGGTAGATCAAAATTTTAAGAATTAATTTCCCTACCAATAAAATGGTGTGTGGCTGTATTTCCAGCTACTCTCTGGAAGCTGAGGTGGTGGGGTGGGGTGGGGGTTTGTAGCATGAGCAACTTAGTGAGAATCATAATCAAAATTAAAAAGCCAGTGGATATGAATGAATGCTCCCTGGGTTTAATCTTCAGTACTGTGAAAAAAAAAAGAACAGAGAGGAGAGGAGAGAGAAGGGAAAAGAGGAGAATTTGAGTTGAAAGTTCTACGGTCCCAATCAATTCTGCAATTCTTGTCACCTAAATTTAGCTATCTGAGAAAAAATTTGATATTTAATTCAGTATTACTATGTAGTGGACTATATATGGATTTTTAAACGTATTTCCTCCTTTCCAAAGAGTAAAATATACTTGTTTTAACCTCACTTAATACAAATTTTGTCAGTCAGTCAGTTCTAGAAAAATGGTGTCCTTGTTTATAGAATTTTAAATAAATTTTATTATAAAGTACTTAAATTGTCTAAATTATCAACTTTTTATATTTAGAGAAAAAGAAAGTTTAGATGCTTTTGTCTTGATTTAGTGCTTATTTGTATATGTGGTTTATTTGATAATTTTGATTTCATTTTACTTAATAGTTTTAGTCATGCAACATTATGTTGAAAATTACATGTCTCATCAGAGTAAACTTTTCTTAAATAGTTTTCTGAGAGGACTTCTTTACACTCCCTAGAAATAAACATACTCTACCTCAAACCTAGAGTGTGTTATTTGTTAACTTGACAGGCCCAAGTTAGTAGATATTTAATCAAACATTATTTGGTGAAGATATTTTTAGATGAGATTACTATTTAAATAAATATACTTGCAGTGAAGCAGATAGGACTACATAATATGAATGGCTGTCATCCAATTATTTGAACATCTTAATAGAAAAAGCTTGACCTCCCACAAGGGTGGAGGGAATTCCATCAGCAGGATGCCTTTGAAATTAGGTTGAAACTATTCCTTAGATCACCACACCACTATCTAGTTGTCCAAAATTTGTACTTCCATCTTCTACACAATATATCTTCTAACAGTTCTCTTATTCTGGAAAATCCTGATTAATACACCATGAGATGTGACTCTGGAAGAGCTAGAAAATGTAATTCAGTAAAAGGGCCCATTTAGGTAAAAATGACTTCCTTAAAGTTTTTAGTTGTAGATCATCTTTGTTGCATATTTGTATATAAAAAGGTTTTGAAAGCATTAAATCATTACCTCCAGGTGATAGATTCTTTTCACGCATTTCCCCACAGCTAATTGCTTCCTATATACATATTTTAATAGCTATTCCATCACCTTTCTTTCTGTTTTCATGAATAATATGCAAAAACTAAGGAGACAAAACATTAATTAGTGAAAATATAAGTGAAACATTTGTAGTTTTGTATTGTCTGAACATCATTAGCATGAAACACTTTGTGTCTTTGACACTGAACTAAACAACCAAGGTAACTAATGAGATGTATAAGCAAAAAAAAAAAAAAAAATCCACATGTTACCTTCTTGTATTCCTGTATTGTCTTTTTCATTTTCCAGTGGTCTGATCACAGTGTATAAAGATACAAAGAACAGCAAATTAGTGCTCTCCAGCAACAATTCACAATAAATTAACCTAAGGATCCTTTTTTGTGTTTAATGAAAATTTGACTGGATAACTTTTAAGATGAACTTGTAACAAACATGTTTGTTTATCTTTGATCACTGAACTACCCAAAGCTAGAAGAATTCCTATTCAGTGACTATGTTATACAGTGATCGAATGTGCCCTGAATAAGAGGTTTATTTTAATTAAAACAACTGTTTGAATGACTTCTGTGTTAATCTTTACAGAGTAAACACTAAAGACTTCTCAATTGTCTGCAAGATTCAACATAATTTGGCCCCTGGCTCTCTTCGTGACCCTATCTCCCCACACATCTCCCTCATTTCCCTCTGCTCAAGCACTATAGGCTTCTTTTTATTCTTCAAACATGCAAAACAAATTCTGACTGTAATGTTCTCTCTGCAGCTATTTGCATACCCAACTCCTTCATTTTTTTGAAGTTTTCTGTTTAAATGTCATCTCAGTTGTCCTTTTATGCTATAAAATATCAGTTGTACAGATGTCTCGTTCTTATGTGTTTTACTTCAAAATAGTCAAATTAATTATATAAAAACATAAAAATTAAAGAGTTAATCTGGACAGTCTTGATAGATTTTGGGTTCATTCCAGATGAGACCCTATACTTACCAAGATTAAGTATTACTCACCACTCTCTAGGAATAATGCTCTGTTGGCCAAGTAATGAGCCCTGAAGACTCAGCTGTGCTTATAACTGGGCTCATGATCAGTGTGAGCAATGCAACCAGTGGTTCTCATGTGGGCAGATACTATGTTTACAAATATCTGGGTTCACTTACTATATTCACACAAAACACAAACTACACATTAAGCCATCCTTGTATTTTCTAAAATTAATACTGCATCTCTGTTATGCTTTAAATCTAAAGTATTCCCCAAAAGTCTCAGGTTTATTAGAGGTGGGAGTTTCTGAAGGTGATTGGATCATGGGAGCATTGTACTCATGGATTCATCAGTTGATAAGTTCATAACTGAATGTTCTGTTGGGAGTCAGAGCCTAATTGGAGGAGGACAGTCCCGGGAGCATGACCTGGAATGGTATATTCTTGCCTCCCACTCCTTTCTTCCTCTCCCTGTCTGCTTCCTGGTTGCCATAAGGAGAGCAGCTTTCCCCCTCCATGTAATTTTAGCATGCTGTTTCTGCCTTGGAGCCAACCAACCATGGAATGAACACACTGGATCTGTGAGGCGAAATAAACCTCTTATCCTTTAATTTGCAGGAGTTGGATATTCTGTCTCAGATATGGTAAAACTCACTAGTACAATATGTTTATCAGATAATAGTTTTGAGACCTAAATATGCAAACTCCTGTATAGCTTTATATCTGTTTTTAAATGCCTACTGAATTTAATGTTAGTTTATAACTGTTTTGACACATTTTCTGTTACAATAGAAAAGTTTTTCATTGTAACTCAGAATCCTTATTTACTTAGCATGTATGCTTTTTAAAATATTACATTTATATATCACCAATTTCCATGAATTATATGTATTCATTTGAAAATTTTTTGCAGTTCACTGTTTTTATAATTTCATTAAATTACTATTTATAATTCATTCTTTTGTTTTTAAAAACTTTTAAAAATATCTAGATTTTCTTCAGGTGTGTTCAGTGGCAGAAGTCAGTCACACTGATGATAGGATGAGGAACCTTCTTTTATGAGTCATACCTTTTTATCACAGACACGAGGATTGAGTGTTTTTGTATATGAGGAACATTGAGAAGATGGTCATAAAATAAGAGCAAAACAATAATTTTTCTAAAACTCCAACATATTTACTTTTATATTGAAATAAATAATTAAATGAATTCCTGTTTTTTTGCTTATTATTGTTACTGCTATTATCTTTTCCATCAGAGCCTGTTTTTCATGATATAAATGAAAGAGGACAAGTTTAGCATTCATGAGACCTGTGTCTGATCTTCAGCCACTTTACTACTTGAAATGTGTGGTCAAAAGGCTTTTCATCTATAATATAGAAAGAGAACTTTTCCTTAAAAACATATGAAATAGTGAATATGACAAAATAAGACACTGCTTGAAAAGTTGCTTTCTAAACTTAAAGGATCATACCGATGTCTGTGGTGTGGTGTGTGCGTTTGCATGTGCCTACTTACATGTGATCTTTAAAATACCATTTCATCACTGATTCCTGTCCTTCAATGCTAGTATTACAAAAAAAGCTGGAGTGTTCCAGAAATACATTTGAGTGGACATTTTGGTTTGCTTTTTTAAAACATTTTTGCACTGCATTTTGGGAGATAACTTCTTCACCTTTTTCAAACTGTAGTTATAGTGAGTCTTGAAATGACAAATATGGCTGAACAGCAGGTTACACAAACAATGTCCACTGAAGCCCTTCCTGAGCATTGTTTTAGTTTAGATGTGGTATAAAAGAGATTTTTCCGAGATTTGAGTTTATGTTCCACTGGAAACCATAATATCTACTTTATGGATCATAAGGGTGAGATTCTTACCTATTACATTCTGACTTGGTCAAGCTTGGTCTGAAATTGTGGAACTTCATAATGTAAAATAAATTGATACTTTAAAAATGAAGTGCTATTAATTGTTGAATTGGAGATAATTCCTATTACTGCTGTTCTCATCTCTGATTGGTTAATGGAAATGAGAAGAAATACTAGTTAACACAGCAAACCTGTGTTTATTAACCTATTAACCTGTGATTCGAGGAGAGTTTCAACCATAATGTTTGTGAGCATGTTTGGACTAAAACAGGCTAGAAAAATATTCCGTTTTAAAAAAAAAAAAATCATGTTGGGTTAAAAAGTCAATCTTATTCCATGTGTAAGTCAGGGCCTACTGTTGAGTAGCTACAAAGGAAAACAGCCAGGCGTACCCAGGAAATATTTTTTTAAAAATTTTTTGCTTAAATTCTTTTATTGGTACATTTTAGGTATACAATACATTTACATTTATCATTGGGTGCTTGTACCTGTACATGATGTATCTTGGTTCTTATTTTTCCCCATTCCCTGTGCTCCTTTCACACCCCTACCCCTCCCTATTTACAAATACTTTGTTTCCATTTTTTCCTTTTCTCATAATTTTTCCTTTCTTTTCTTTCCTTTCCCCTCCCCCCCCCACTTCCCCTACCCTTTGGACCTTTTCTTCCTATTTCAAATTAAAACATTTTTTATATTTAAATGAAGCATTTAATTTTAGGGTTAATTCAGTTTCTACTTCTAATGAATTATGTTCATAAAATAATTTAAATATTACTCTGTTACTTTCTTTCTTTATTTAACTAGAATGTCAAAAATTTAGTAGTTCATTTTTTTGGTTTCCTTTCAGCTCACTTATATCTCAGCAATCAAGCAGAATTTATCAAAGAACATAGTAATACTTGTCCATTACAGAGCCATTTAATACTTTACTGGCTAGTTGTATTTTTATCTAATAAAGTGAGAAAAAAGTGAGCCACTGTTTTTTAATAAAATATGCCTGTCAGGTATTAGTAACTATATCTTTTGTCACACTGACAAGGGTTATTTTTGAATTTGTTATGAATTTCAGAATCTCTAACAACAAATTATACTGCCAATATTCATAAATGTGCTACAGAGCTTGTCAGTCTTGATGTAGGCTGCATTCATTACTCAGTTACTCTGCGTCCCCTGTTAAGTAGACGTCTTACAGGAATGCGTGCAATTACAGTGAGAGCAAAAAAAAAAGTCCGTAAGAGAAAGAAAGGAAAAGAAACGCATAAAAATTTAATTCACACATCTGTCATGGACTGAATGCGTTTCCCTCCACATTTATTTACAGAAACTCTGATCCCCAATGTGATGGTATTAGAAGGTGAGACTTTTGAGAGAAATTGTAGCATGAGTTCAAAGTCTTCATGAGTGGGATTAGGACCCTTCTAAAACGTACCCCAGAGAGCTCTCGTCCTGTTTTTACCAAGTTAACATACAAAAAGAAGTTGGCATTTTGCAATTTCAAAAACAGCCTCACCAATATCTGACCATACTGGCACCATAGTTCCACTTATCCACCCTTTAGTACTATAAGAAATAATGTTGCCTAAAACATACCCAGTCTTGATTATGCATTGTAGAAGCCTGAAAGTAAGACAATGCCTTAAAAACAAATGAACAGTACATCTTTAGAAAACTGGTGTTTTTTATTTTCTTAATTTTCACAAAAATTACTACCCTGACCTTCAGGACTGGAGAATATCTGCAATCTCTGTAGAACCGGGGCTGGCTGAAATTTCAATTGTGAATTTCTCTGGTTCAGTCTTTGAAGTTGAAACTTCAATATGTATTAATAAAAATAGCACTTCTAAAAGCAAAAGTAAGGAAAATAACTGAATAAAATCAATCTAGTTTTACCTGCTGTGATTATCATTTCATAATGTTATTTTCAGTTATATTTTTAAATTGTCTTAATTGTATGTACTTTCATCTTCCATAATCATGTGGTACACACAGACTTCCTAAAGTTAGCCACTCACATTGTAATTGGATTTGGTGAAATAAAATAAGCATATTTTAGGTTTTTGTTTTAGTTTTATTAAACATGGTGATTATGCAATTAATAACATACTTACATAACCAGGCAAAAACTTGTTGACTTGTTTTAAGCTTATTTTCTTAAAAAAATAATAACACGAACAAATTAAGATAATATTGTGGTTAAATAAGTGTATATTGCAATGAACAAGTAATGACAATCCACTTAAATTCAGTGACATAAAGAATAAATGCTTGATAGCAGTTTTTTTAAATGAGTGAATATAAGATTAGAGTACTGCATAATAGTGTTAAAGATAAATAGTTTTGACTATTAAATTCGCAGAAATGTAAAAGATAAAATTTAAATTTTACAATATTAAATTTAGTGCTGTTTTGTTAATTCTAACACTTTGATATTTCTATATATAGAAAAATATATTTTAAAAAATCACAGATGAAAATTTAGGAAAATACCTCTTTTTTGTCATCTTATAATTCCAAGAATGCATTTGTTTTCTTAAAACTAATTGCATGTTTTTAAAATAAGACTCTTGGTTTTCTGCTAGTTAAAGCACATGGGATCTATATCACTAAACAATTGAATATGTGTAAAAAATAAATATGAACTCAGTGTTAATAAAATAATTATGTAGGATCTTTAGAACTATTTTTTAAAGCAGTTGGATCCTTTCGATTTTTTCAACTCTTCTTAATCAAATTTATTGAATATTGAACAAATACAATGTTAAATTGCCAAAATGAAAGAAATATGTTCACATTCTCTTTAAAGAAATACATCTTACATTTTAGTAAATATTATAATCAAAATTACTGAATGGTAATAATTTTACAAAATTACTGCATGATTTAGTGCTGTTCCTCCTCTCGAAATTATAACATTCCTCTTCACTAATTTTTAAAATTTATGCATCATTCACTTCTTTTCAAATATTGTACCTTGGCCTTTCTGTAGAATGTAGATCTTACAGGTTTACATGGAACCTACAGGCTTCTTTATAGAATAATTATTTTAAAACAAAATGTATTAGTAACACTTAGCAAGTAGTTTGCAATTAATTAAATTTAACTGCTTTCTCATATTTTGTGTTCTACTGAATCATCATGCCAATGATGATCTTTCTTTCATTCCCAGAATTTCATATCATTTAAAACATGTCTTTATATTGCAAAGAAAAATTTTTAGAAAAGCTAAGAAAGAGAAAAAGAACTCAGTATTACACATGTAAAGGCATGCAATGGAAAATTTTTCATAACTTTCTCTGGCATTAATTTCATGAGCATTTTCAAGGTTGTTTGATAGATAGATGTAGATGTGGATATAAAAGAAATAAAGCTCATCATGTTCTTTTAAATTATTTGTATTTTTTAAACAGGTTTTGTTTTCTTTAAGAAAAATTTCAGCCATTAAATTACCTACCTACCAGATTAACTTGAGTAATATCTTAGGGCTTAACTATAAAAAAATTTAAGGATGCAGGCAACACTGATTTTTTAAAATTCTTCTAGCAAAGTATTTAGCAAAATCTAAAGGCAAAGATAATTTATGATGAGTATCCAAGTAGTTTTGCACTTTCTTTTTTATATGTCCTTCACGTTTAACTTTGTAAGAAAACATAAACCACATGATATAGACAAAGATGCAGTTGTTTAATTATGAGAAAATAGGAAGGGAGTTAGAATTCCTTAAAGGAAGAGATTAATAGTCTGGAACATGCCCATGATTATCTGGAAACAGCTGGTGCCCTTTTACCAACCCTTCAAGCGAAGGCCCTGATTTTGTGCTTCTCTGCCAGAAATAACATCAGCCCAGAAGCCTGGAATCCCAGCAGCACTGAGCTGCCAGAGTTCTACTGCACACAAGCAAACAAGTGGCTTCCTCAGCCCTCATGAAAAAGTGTTGCTAAGACTATAGATCTTTTAACTTCACAGATGTTTTTAGTCATGTGTATCTATGAAATACTACATCTTATCCTTGACTGGTTTAAAAATTCTTTGAAATTATAACGAGTTCTAATGTTGTCACTGAGCTCAGAATAGGGTAACATCCCGCCAAAAGTACTGTCATAGTTGAGCATCTGTAACAGGGGCAAGAAAGACGAGAGGGAGAAAAAGAGAGAGAAAGAGAAAGGGACAGAAAGAGAGACAGGGAGAGAGAAAGAGAGGAAAGGATAGAGAATGGAGAATAAGGGCTAGTATAAGATGGAAGTGACAAACTGAAAAATAGAACCAATCAAATTTTTATCTATTTTGAAAACAAAATATTTGAATTAATTGTCAAGAAAAATTTTAACTTAATTTTTACCTCTCCATTTACAGCTCATTTAACACCCTAAATGTTAAAACACAAAGAACCTACTTGTAAATATCTTCCATTCCTTTTTTGACTAATTATGTAAAGACTCACTTCTAGGCAGTGTTTAAGCATAAGACATTTTGTTTCAGAATTTCCAGTTTGAAAAGTAAATACAAATACTCTGTCTCCAGATGTATGGAACAGAACAATTACAGATGTAGCGATAGCATTTTAAAAGAAATATTATTTACATGCTCAACTCCAAATGTTTCCCTTGTTTTTCAGAAGCTATCTTGCATTTGACATATTTAGAGAATGGCACAACTCTTCAAACAATTTGGAGCATAATTCAAAGCATAATCAATCTTTCTTAGAAGTGTTATTAAAATTTATGTAATACTTTCCATTATCTAGTATAGATTTTTAGTAGTAAAGAATCTCAAGTGAATGAAAAGGATGCCTACATAACGAGAAGATTGCTTCTTGAGACTTTTGTAATATTTTATCCTCTTATTTTAACATTATGCTTTAATGTTGGTAATAGTGCTTTCAACTGTCAGATTGAAAACAATGATTTTTAATCAGCTTTCCAGATACAACTTTTAATGAGCACATCATGGCAATCCATTGAGATTCAGTGGGGATAAAGACTGTTGCATTCTTATACTTGGTAGAAATAATATGATGCATCCTCCAAGTATCAAAACAAAAGCAAAGGGAGAGCTATCACTTGCAGGTTGTCATTTGTCTTTTGCTCTTTAGACCAGGAGTCTTATCACAACTTCCGTCTGATAGAACCAATATTGCTGAGAAAGCTTAGGACAAAAGAAATCAAAGATGAAAAACATGGGTCAGGGATTTAGTTCAGTGGTTCCGGCACCTGCCTCACAAGTGCAAGGTCCTGAGTTCAATCCCGGGTACCAAAAAAAAAAAAAAATGAAAAACATCTTTAAGACAAAGTGAAAATTATTGCTTATTTCTATGTTTAATGATTTTGAATTACTTGAAGTTATTCTTAAGAAATCCTTTTACTTGAAGGCAGTTCCACACTATCATGGTAATCATCATGAGGAAAAACACTGTTTTATAAATAATCAACAAAGAGAAAAATAAAAACCATAAACTTTTTTTTAACATGTCTGAAATAGGGGAAAAGCAGTAGTAAAAGTCAGTGAGTTTCACACAAAGTTTTGAAAGCACTTTAAGGCAGAGATTAGTAACATATTTCAGAAGGCAGTGTTCTTTCCAGAGAAACTCCCCAAGATTGTAATGCAATCTACATCAGCAAAGGACTCAGACAGACTATTTAACTGAAGAAAACATCATATTTCCCATCACCTTACTGTTTTGTTGATACTAATCATATACTTTTATTGAATCAGCAGGTACATGGAAATAGATATTACTAATGTGTATGGAGGATTGTCTTGATTTCTAAAAAAGTGTTTGGTATGATGCTAGACTGATGAAGAATGAGAGGTATCTTTTCCTTGTTAATATTATAGTTACTCGAGGAAAGAAGAAAACACCACAAATAATAGTACAGAAATGAGAATCCCAAAAGTAAAGGTATAACTATGGAATTGATTTACTTCAATGAAGAGATATCTAAACCTCAAAGCACAGCCGTAAAAGAGATGTACGGTATTCCTAAGTCAGGATTAAACTTTCATCTTATTTGTGATGGTTTCAGGAGATAAGACCTACGCTGTCGAAAAATAACAAAGTTTGGAAGATTAGTCACTGGGAATACGCTCCAAAAACACATATCTTTTTGCTCTGACAGGATTAATAATTTTTTTCATAGACAAAAGACCTTCAAAACCTTGGGCCATAATAAAAGGAAGCCAGAGAAGCTCTAAATAAATTAAAAGTGCACTTTAGTCTGAAATTGTAAGCAGAGAAGTAATTGAGTGATAAATTTTAGTGATAGTGATTTATAATAGAAAACATTAATATAATTGGATTACATTTGCAAGAAGGGAAAGGTGAGTTTATATATATATATATTATACCATTTTAGGGAATACGTGTGTGCTCATGACTGTAGCTCATAAAAGTTTTGGATCACTAAATTCCTGTAAAAGGAGAATTTCTCATTATTTTCATTTCTTTTTTTAACTGAAAGAAATTAAGCCTTTCTTTTGCTCACAGTGTGATGATATACCTTCTGTTCAGTTTGCTCTACTACCTTATGTTCATTTTGTATTGATCTGTCTGATGAACCTTTGCCGTTTATCTTTGTACAGTAACCATGGTATTTATTATGTTTTTATGTCATCAACATATACTAGCTACTCTGTAAAGAGATATAAGAAAAAAAAGACCAGACAGATTTGTCTGATCTGCCAGATACTTTTGCATAAAACTGAAAAAAACATTAAAATGTCTTCAAATAATAAAAATAGAAATTACATAATATTCAGTTCCAATATGGTTTTATTCAACATTCTAGACATAATCAGATTTCATTACATCTAAACAAACAGTGTAGTTATTAGTTTTTGAAACAACTATGATTTACTGATATCAAAAGAAAAAGAAACACACATGCTTTTTTTGCTGTTCAAATAAATTTCATAAAAATAGTAATAAGAAGTTTCACTTTTCTCCCAAAATAGTTCATTTTAGCGCAGTAGGTTCTGTTTTCTTAGCTGTCAGTAGTAGTATTATTGGCATAGAGATTGGGTGTAAATCTAGAACTTTCCAATTCCCTTTTAAGTGAGGAGTCAGTTTGTGTCTGAAGAAAGGGTGCATTTCAAGTCCTTTACAACCTGTCAGTATTTGAGAGTTATTAACTTCAATATCCTTTCTGTCTTTTGAAATCTGACACTGAATTTTCCTATGTTTCCCAGAGGCCTCTCTGAGCAATTAGCCATTGGATTTACTGAGTAATTAGTTCATTTTTTTCATGTGAAATGCACTTGATTTATTATATACTTGGGAAAGAATAGCAGAGATAGGTCAACAGCAGTTAAAGGAGATTAAAGGAGATATTCTATTTAACTGAAATTAAAGAGTTCCTATAACTCTGCTAGGATAGGAAGGATACCACTCAAAGTTTCACAGTAATTTTCTAAATGGATTTGCTCCTACTTTGAAAATTAACTAAGGTCTTGTTGTTGTTGTTGTTGTTGTTGTTGTTGTTGTTTTGGTTTTATGAGACAGGGTCTTTTCATGTTGCCCAGGCTGGTCTTGAACTCATGATACTCCTCCCTCAGAAAGATCATTTATAAAAAATAAATTCTGCTCTACAAACACACTTAAGTAAGTGGCAGAACAAGGACAAGTTCAAGAAAAAATAATAAGGTTTTAATTCTAGTGAGAATTTCACAGGTCTTATAAATTGTGTAAATCAGTATGGTTTGATTGTTTAAAATTTAAAAAAAAAAATGAGACCCTGTGCCTCATATTCTTTCCTAGTCTTTAGAAGGATTTTTGCTAGCAGTTGCCATGCTAAGGAAGGACTTTTCTAAATGGATTTTCTTGTTCCTGGATAGGTTACTCTGACTCAAATAAATGATATTTCATGTTGTTATGCAAAAGGTATTACTGGCTTAGAATGAAGAACGATTGTTTCCTCTTGACTAGGCACTCACATTTTATGTGCAGTTTAGTAGTTGAGACGGTATAGCTGAAAATTCCACTTCAGTTGCTTGGGAAAACACATTTTAGTAAGATGCCTGTACTTTTGTTTCTGTTTGTACAATTGTGCTATCACTAGGAGCTTCCTCAATACAGTAGTTTCCTTCTGTGGGGCTGGCATCTGAGGAGAGAATAATTGAGTGACCTTGTGTTGCTGGGGAGCAATGCCAAGTTAGTAATGGAAGACTCCCCTGTGAAGGGAACTGCTGAGAGTTTTCATTGCCCAATATAACAGGGCAGGGGTAGATCTTTCAGAAATTATAAAGCTGGCTCCAAAGGGACTACAATTTCACTTCCTCTGCCATTTCTGTTTTTATATTTCTAATTCTAGTCATGTGAGGGATGTTGAAACTGAAGGAGAAAAAACAAAAGCTGTTTCTCAAGGGTTATCATCTTTTCCTTTTTGAATGTATTATGCATTATTTGTATAATTGATTATTTTCTATAACAATTTCTGTGGCCGTTTTACTTTAGAGATTATCAAGTACTAAATCACCCATGAAATTAGTTAATTTGATTTTTTTACTGTTTTTTTTTTAGAAATACTTAAGATTTACAAGTACCTGAGCAGTGTAAGCATGATCAGTATCTGATAATCCTTTCAAAAATAAATTTTTCTTTCATATTTTCTTTCTAAATTTTTTATTAATAGATAAATAGTTGGATGCTGTAATGAAGCACAGTATGATGTTTGATACATTTTTATATTTTGTATTTATCAACTCAGGATATTTAAGCCATCTTCTCAAATACGTTTTATTTCTTTTCAATGAACACATTCAAAATCCTATTTTTTAGCTATTAAAAATTCTATGGTTCACTAGTATGTATTGACACATTTGAGGCCATTATTACAAAGTGTATTTAAAAATGTAGAAAGAAAAACAATTTTCTATAAATAGATTCAACCATGTGGATCCTCTTCAGTATAGTGTACTAGCTAGTCTAAAAATTAAAAAACTCAAGAAGACCAAAATAATCACTTAGGGTTATCAGAAATATATTCAGATAAATACTTTATTTGTGTCACCTGATGTATATAAATAAAAAGGGAGGAGCACAGGTGAATTTAGAGAAAGATAAAGCAATCTCCTTTAGGTCAGAGTAGTGGAGAAGATTTATATCATATACACAAAGTATTGAATTAAAAGAGAGATGAGACTCTTCAATATTTTAATTTAAAGAAAATTGATGTGGAAATGTTTGCTGCCCTGGGACGATGATGATGAG
The DNA here is from genome assembly GCF_000247695.1 of Heterocephalus glaber. The sequence continues at coordinate 27,822,577 of NW_004624748.1, read as the reverse complement.
GATGAGGATGATGATGATGATGATGCTTCTCCTTATTCTCCTTTTCTTTGTCTCCCTCTTCTCCTTCTCCTTTTTCTCTTTACTTTCTTCCTCCTCCTCCTCCTCTTTCTCTTCTCTTGTTTTATTTTTTTACAATTTGATTTTTTAATAAAAGCATACAACTGTATTTCACCCTGACACTGGATTTGGAAATTAACTCAGCCAAGCATGGAATAGCCTTTTCCATCCCTGTAACATTGTGTGCATTCAGGGATACATTCACAATATTTTTATACATTTTTTCTCGCACCAAAGATAATCATGTAAATTTGTCATTTGTATGCAATCCGAAATTCAAAGTTATCTTATTCACAAAGATCTTGTTTCTTTAAAAAGTTAAATTTAGATCACAGTGAGATATTGAAAATGTAAATCTGTTTTGAACTTCTATTGGTGCTAAATTTGACCTGATCATGTTTCGGGTAATTGTTATTCTAGCAGAGAAACAACAAAGTGTCTATTGCGATTGGTATGGTCATTCTCAGTAGAATAAGAATTAACGTCCTTCTAAATACTCACAAAGTAAAAGAACAAATTATGATGAATTAATATAATTAATTGGCCTAGAAGGAAAGGTGAATCCATGTGTGTGAATATGTGAGTATTTATCTGAGATGAGCGAGAGAGACAGAGACAGAGAGATAGAGAGAGAGAGAGAGACAGAGAGACAAGGTGAGAACCACACAGAGAGAAAGTTTCAAGCAGTTTATAAATAAACGTAAGAGCATGAAATTTTAAATCAGCTATCGTTTTTTAGAAATTTTAGCTCAGCAAAATTTCTGAACTTGTAGTGGTGCAGAATTTCCTCTTCTGAGAAATGTTCTTTTTGACAAAATGATTAATCAAAATATTTGCTCAGTACTCTTATTTTCATTTTCTGTTAGCACCACAGGATCGCAATCACTATACACAGCATTTGTAACTCGAACCTCAGGTGTTCTTTGTTTGTGGTTGCTCAGTTCAAAACTAAGTAGTAGTATTCTTTTTCTAAAAGGATTGCAATAGAAGGACCCCTGTTACTGTAAGCTCTTTTCTCTTTGCTCTTTGATAGAAATAGAGTTGGCTGTACATATACACACAAAAATATCTATTATTTGTTTTGGTTGAGCACCAATTATGTGTAAGCTTGGTTCTCAGCCTTAAAAGTATAGCAAGAAATAATGTGGTCATGACCCCTTCTCATAAGAGAATCAGACCTACTAAATGGTATATTATGTACTTCAAAGGGGAAAACCCTTGTAGTGAATATCCAAACAAACAGAAAGATTTAAATGCTATTTAGGAGCTAACACGTAAGGATTAAGTTGCATGGATTGAGAGAGGAAACCAAGTCAAGAATAACACATAACCTTAGCTTATAGGACAAGCTTGATATTTTGGAATGTGAGAGAAGATGACAAATTCCATTTTGGGCTTGCTGATTTTGAAATATCTTTATAGGAGACAGACAAAATATCTGAGGGGTAATGGATTGTGTGTTGTTAGCAAAAGCCACATTTTAACAGCTTAAAACTTCAAAGAGGTAAACAGAGACATTTAATGTAGACAAATGTTTTAAAGAAATTTGGCTTAAAGCAAGAGCAAATGGGCTAAAAGAAAGGTTTTTGTTTTGATTTATTTTGCCTTTGCTTTGTTTAAAAAAAAAAGCAAAAGATTTTGACAAGTGGAAATGCTGATAGGAAAGTGACAGAAAAGAAGCAAACATAGAGAATGAATAAAGGAGCTATCCTGATAGTTCTTGGGAAGGGAATTGAACATTGAATACAGGACGCACCTGATGGGGACAGGGTTGCCAGGTTTCTGCCCAATGTTAATGTGAATCATAGGAAATGAGAAAGGGTAGGAGACAAATGCAAGGGGATCATAAAATAGTGGCAACTTGTGCGAATTCCTTACTGATACCATGTTCTTCCATAACTGATAAGTCTTTTGAAGATTTGGGTGAACAATGGATGGATATCAGGGCTTAAAGAAGGTGCAGAAGTTTTATTTATTTTTTTTTACAATATTTTTATTTCCCTGTGGCATTTAAAGGTATTAGTAAATATTTGCAATACATAATAAATTTGCTCATCCTGGGTTATTGGTTGCTGCTTCATCGTTTGTAAATCCCCTCCTCTCTTCATTCTCCCATTACCTCTATACTGGGTCCATTTGCCTCTCCACAAATCTATTGCCAAATCTATTGCCTTGTTTTCTTTCACTTTATTTCTATTCTGCTCTTTTGATTATTTATAATTTGGGTTTGTCATAGATGAGAAACCATGTGATATTTTCAAAATAGTCATTATAGAGAAGGGGAATGACCATTACTAAAAGTAGTGACATCTGAGGGTAGAACTATTACAGTGTAACCAACTTATGAAACACTCACATATGCACTCAAGTTTTGTTTATTTGTTTGTTTGTTTTATCCATTATTGGGGATTGAGCAAAGGGCCTCAAACTGAGCTACATTACTGTCCATTTTTATTTTGAGACAGGGTTTTGCTAAATCACTAAATCTCCCAGGTTAGATTGGGACTTGAGATCCTCCCACCTCAACCTTACATGGTGATAGGGATATAGGGATGCTCCTAGTGAGCTACACAAACTTTACCTGCATGTCAATGGAGGCTTTATTGGTAGAGATTGAACTTAATATCTACATTTATATCTATATCTATATCTATATATGTATTCTAGTTCCAAACTTTCTAAATGCTCTATTAGGTACATCATTTTATATTTAAACATGTTTTACATGTTGAAACTTGTAAAAATATGAAAAAGTTGCTTTTTAGTATAATGCATAGGTTTTTTATTTTCTTATATCTACAGATGCTCCAGGTTCTGAGAGTGATTCTTTGGATGCTATTATTTTATATATCAAATTATATTATATATGATATAATATATAATAAAGTATGCTATATTTCTCTCATCTGCATCCTAGTTCAGGAAGAACTATCTTCTTAGGAAAACCACATTAAATGCTACTTAATTAAGTGAATTATTATTTATAACAATATCATCACTTGCCAGTTTATTTTTCTCATATCACCTTTTTTTCTTTACCTCAATTTTAGGCAAGTTATTCAAGTTATTCACAACTTTTTCAGGTCTTCATCTGTAAAATAGTCATGACAGTTGACCCTGTTACACAGGATTCCCCTGAGTAGCAAATAAGTAGTTTTTACTATAACATGGTGATAAAATGCAAGTGCTATTTAATTGTGAGTTACAACAATGATGATGATGAAGGTGGAGGAGGACAGTAAGGAAATAATGATGGGCCATTTCACAAAAAGGTAATGATGCAGAAAAGACAAATGAGAGAAGGCATTAACTTTCAAGAAAGCTAATGATTTTCCCTGAACAAATTGTTATGACTTCACCTCAAGCCACCCTACTTTCAGGTCATTTTGAAGAAACACAGTACCTTCCATTCTAAGTCTGTGATTTTTAAGACAGTGAACTAGGGGGACTTTATGATTATGCTGTCTGCCAGTAGCCAAATAAGAACATGGTATTGCATTAATAGTCTTTGAATATTGTAATGAATTATTGCAAGCTCAATGACCAAACATAAAATTAAAAAATGAAAAAGGAAATTCTGCCCCATTTTTGGCCACCAGAAATCTGAAACTGAAGTGCTGGCCAGGCCCAGATCCCTCCAGAGGCTTCCAGAGAGATTCCAAGGTCTCATGCAGCTGCTGCTGGCACCACTTGTTCGTGGGCTCGCCTCTGATCACTTTCTTCATTGCTTCTGTGGTCTCCCCTCTTTCTGTGTCTCCACTGCGTATCCTTTGTAAAGACACATGTCTTCAGATTTATATCTCACTCACATAAACCAGGATTATCTCATCTCCAGTTTCGGAATTTATTTACATCTGCAAAGATCCCTTTTCAAATGAGGTTACATTCACAAATCCGGGAATATTGACACAAATATGTTCTTTTGGGAACCTATTCAACCTCCTGCAGGTTTACATAGGTTATGTGATGCGTATGTTTCTAAAACATTAGTATAATTATCCTTCTCATTCAATTGTATAGTTACCTTATCTCCTTAATACAAAATAAACATGTAATTTGAAGTCTTAGTCAAATTTCTTCCAGCAGATTTTCAGTTTACGTCAGATTCCTCCTTTTCAAAACACTGTACAACTTTGCCTATGTGGCTTTTATTTTGGTTCCATATCATGATTATTATCTTAAAATATGAAGGATTTTTTGTTTGCTTAACAATATTCCTTGATTCTGCCCCTAGATATAGTATGTGAACTTAACTTTGAAAGAATTGAAAGAATTTCTGATATTGGTAGTTTTTAAAGTTCCCCATTAGTTTTTAAAGTATAGGTAAGATAGAAAAACACATTATTGTATGCAGTAATTCCTAAAAGTGCAGAATCAGATTTTTCTTCCAGTAATTGAATGTACTTTAAATTATAAAGTATATTCCAGAAAATGAATACATTTACACACACAGGCAAAATAATGTGTGAAAAATGTATGTGTCTACACAAATCCTTTTGCAGATATCCTAAGGTTACAGATAATCAAATCAAATATTTCTAAATAATGTATTATTTTGTGAATTATTTTTCTATCAGATTTTTCTTTTATTATTTACTTTTAGATTAAATTTGTATGTATCCATCATGTACAATATGTTTTGAAGAATATATACTCCTGGAGTGATTAAATCTTACTCCTTATTACACGCACTATCATTTTGGTGATGGAAGCCTTTAATATCCACTCTTATTTTTCTAAAGCAAGGCCCACCAAGCCAGCGAACTTCTCTTGCGACAGTTTTGCATTTTAAGGATTCAATCACATGGTATGTTAAACCAAGAATCTGCATGTAAAACATATCTCCTCATAACACAGACAACTGGGGTTATCTGTGTACCAAACTCTCCGCTCTGGAGTAGGCTCTACCACATTTTCGCTTACTGTAACAGGATCAATGCTCCATCTGAAAGGAAGTCTCTTTTGACAGGTTTTACAGAATTGAAATTCTGTGTTAGCCACCTATCACAGAATCTGTGATGTTCATAAAAGCCATTTTCTTATGCCATCTTCAAAGAGGTGACTGTTTTTTGAGTGACAGAGAGCACAATTCTGCATCATGTGGCAACAACTGCCGACCTCATCATGCCCCATTTCCTTTCAAATTGCGCAGAGAAATAAATGATAAAAAAATGTGAAGGAAATGTTTCAGAAACAATCTTTCATGTCTCTAAACACATGGAAAGGCTAATATCATATTTTATCTCAGTTAATGTAACTCATAGCAATGTTTTCAACAGAGGGAAAAAGGATTTAAATGCAGGTCTTGGTTTAATTTAGAACTGATTGCTCATTAATCTTTGGAATAGGTATGCAAGCTGTCTTCCAAAGGAAAGGGAGGCTGTTGGCTGCTTACCTAAACCCTACTGTGCTGTTTTCAATTTGTTTTTCCGTATGATATTTAGTCTTTCATTCAGTGTTTAATACTAAACATTAATGGGGAAAATATTGCTTAATGAGCTGTTGTGTTGGGCAGAATGCACTCAAACACGCCTCCTTTGCAAGAGCTTGCCAGCTTGTGCCAGTATTTAGATAGTGTCATTAATCAGGAAGCATTTCATTCTCCTCTACCCTGGAAGATAAGGTTTTCAGTCCTGTTGTGGAAACATGCCCTTTTCAATTGGGATATGAATTGAGACATTAAAACATAGGCTACCTAAGTACAAGTCATTGTAGTTCAATTACTATGAAGTACACAACCCATTTATGATTTACAGTGCTTTTGCAATGAATTTTATTAGCACTGAAGTGTAAAAATAGTACAGAGGTAAGAATTCCTTCTGCAGATACATAGGAATTGAGGGGTCTGCTGTTGGAAATGATCAACTAAATAATCACATACTTTCAATCCTAAAGGCAACAAGCATTTAAAAATTCATGTCTGTTCCCAGAGAGACAACTTCACATCTCAGGTGTTCATGTGGCTTTGAAACTTCAAGTTGATTTGAGGACTACTGCACAAAAATACAGCCATGCACAATACCTCCTCTTTCTCAGCCAATAAAATCTATTACTGTATTGTGGGAAAAAATTAAATGCACTTGATTGCATTCAGATCACTCTTTTCTTCTATTCAACATGAAAGAGATAAGGAATTTCAGAACAATGAGAAAGCCCAAAGTAAATGGAAGAGAGAAAGTCTATTGACAGTGCCATTTTATTATATAGTATTTATCAGTTTAAGAAATTAAAAAGATGATAAAAACAAATAATAGTATTTAGTTATAGAAAGGATGTAAATCTTGTTATGGCCACCAACATCCCTGAAGTTCACTGAAGGTACCAAGGCACCTGGATCCTTCTCATCGATGCTAACAGTCAGGAGAGGTCAAAGCTGCTTTGCTTTCTTGTCCTGAACCTATTTAGATGGCTGCTTTGGCAGGAAAGGACAATCTGAGTAATAGAAAATGCATGTCAGTCAAAAAAAGGTTTATTTTGTGCAATACCTTGTCAGTGTAATGTGGAAGAGTAGATTTTGTTTTAATGAGACTGCCACCGATCAGTCAAATAAAAGCAAAGCTCAAAATCAGTAAAGCTAGACTTCATGGCTTTGCTCAACACCTTCCAAAGATCCAGAATTACTTCAGTCTGCAATATCAGAAAAGAAATACTGAACAAAACTTATATAATTGAGAATGTTATTATCGTGTCCTGTAAATATGGTTTATAAGTCTCTGTAGGCATATCAGGATCATAACTTCTTATGGAAAGGAACTGACTCATTTTGTGTGTTGCTCTCACAGTGCCTAGGAAAAGATTTGAACATATGATATTCACATATGGGGAGGATTCATCAGCCCATAAAATCATAAAGTGAAAAGGACCTCAGAGAATCTCTGAACTAACTAATTTATTTTTCAGATATGAAAACAGACTCAGAAACTTGAAGTGGCTTAAATGACACACTGCTAAGTAGAAGCAACCCTGCCTGAGATTACAAAAGTGTTTGATTTCTTGTTGGTTGATGATCAGTTTGATTATACCAAAGATTTTTTCTTATTTTAAATCACCTGTTATATACATCATTTAATTAATAGTGAATCTACCTCAGTAAATATGACCCGAAGAATTGATTGACCGTAACAATAAGCAATCTCCAATAGAGACCTGATTAGGTTCCTGACTTTTAAAGGGATTTATATCTATTAATTTATTTAATCCTTACATACCTGTAAGAGGAATGCATCATAACCACCATTTTTCAGAATAACATACTAAAGCAAGGAGAACAGAAATAACTCACCTAAGTCCTTAGAGTTCATGCAGTCAGTCAACTTTTCAAAGTACCCTTCTCTACCCTATCCAAATCCATAAAGGTTCTCAACCTCCATATATATACATACAGTGCCAAAAACCTGGCCTTTCCTCAAGAACACAGAACATTCATATTATGCTTACTTCACCAGACTCCACTTCCTTCATTTAAACCTGTTTTCCTTCAGAGTTCCCATTGTCCTACTTTGTCTTTTGCCTTTCTTAGGACGCATGTGTCCCAATAACCAGTTTACCCTTGATTCGATTCATGATCCTTTCTATACTAAACTTGCAAAACTTACATATTGAACTTGTCTTCCCTCATTGAATTGCTTTGGCCTTCCTTGCCCTTCTCAGTAATGACACTGCAAAAGTCCAAGGATTTGGGAGTGCACAAGTCAAAATTCATATCATCAACCCCTTCCACACGCACACATGCATATTCAAAGCAAATTCATTTCTCCCTCACACTAATGTAACTTCAGATACTGTAAGATTTACTCATAGAATCCATAGCTTGTTTTAACTGACTGCTTATTGCTAGATTGTAAATAGGCTAATATAATTTTTGAATTATCTAAAGTGAATCCTTTTATTAACTCCCGCTTAACATTACACATGGAAAATGTATTTCTATGTTATTTAAATTCAGTTTTTAGGTAGGAGAGAGGGTTTACAATAGAGGGTTAAGAATTAATTATTGTTTCTATATTTCTCCATGAAAACTTTTAAAAGTATTGTGCATTTTGACTTTTTTGGATGACTTAGAAAAATAATGATAGATGGAACATACCTTTTATGTTGTTGAAAATAATGAGTACTAAATCTATTCACTTATTTATTTATTTATATATTTATATATTTATATACTTATATATTTATTCATTCATGCATCGTTTTACTGTGATTCATACTTCCAAAGGCATTTTATTGTGACACAAAGTTTTAGAACTGTAAAGCCATTAAAAGGAAGAAACAAACATGATTTTTATTATATAAGTACAGTGTTCATGAGAGATAAGGATATTTAACATTTGATACTGAGTTTAATCTTAGATCTGAGTTCTTGAAGGTCAAGAATAAAAGGGAAATGGAATGAATTAGGTACCTGTCAATTTCTAATAAAGGAAAATATACCAGTTCATTAAGAGACATACATTTTTCTTTAATGTTGAATTCTGGGAGGATTTCATATAAGCTTTTAAGAGGTGCTTTGAAGAACACAGTGAGTGTTGTTTTGTTGGCAATTTTTTAAAAATTACAGAGATGTCGACTTCCCATGAGGAATGTAATCATTATGTACTGAAAACATAGACTAATGAAAAAAGAATGCCTACTTCATTTGAAAGCTAAAATCCTAATAATTGTCAAAGTCCCTCAAAGCTATCTTTTATCTCATAGTTATGTGTGGTGTTCTGGTGATCTCACTGCATAAAAGGATCAAGTTTAGGTGAAGTGTACTTATATTATAATTGTATTTCTTGTTAACAGTAATTTAATAAATCAATTAGAGAAATCAAATGTCCTATATATCCCCTGAGCAGTGCAAAGTACTTTTAATGTCATACTCTAGATACACATTTTTATAATTATGTTAATTTTAAGTGTTTGAATTTTAGTTGGAAGAATAAACTTACCTAAGTTAATAGACTCTGGAAATACACAATTAAATGATATTTTGTTACATTTCCCATTATAAAGTGTGTACAGGGATTGGCAGATTTCTTTTAAAGGGATAAATGGCATATTTTGGACCCTGTTGGTCACACAAGGCCCCTGGGGCAGTGTTGGAGAAGCAACCACAGACAAATAGGTAAAGCTGAGTCATGTCTGCTAGCAGTATTTTATGAAGCTCTGTTATAGCAAATACCATATACTCAATTCATAACCATGTGATAGTGGCCACAGATTAATTAAAATTTAATTGAAGAGAGAGCCCTAAGTAGAAAGGATAGTTTTTAATGAGATGGATAAATTTGATCACGTCATGAATAAGTAAAATCACACACACACAAACACACACACATACACCCACCCAACCCCCCCCACACACACACAAACATGCCCCATGCCCAGAGGATCAGAATGGATAGCTTTTGGAGAGTAGCAGATAGTTACCTTTAGGTATATTTTAGGTATGTAGCCAAATGCATAAAGACAAAATATTTGGTATTACAGTATAAAAATAATTGAATCTATTACAATCAAAATACTGAATTACTTACAAAGAATATATGGAAAAATTATCAGCCATGCTATAATGTCTTACTAAATGAAATAACATAACTACATATATATCTTCTAGAACTAGTATTGGTAGGATTAGCATATTTAATTGTTGCCATTACTGAAACAAATAATAACTATTACACCACTTGGAACTACTATGGGGAAGTTTGTCTTAATAGGTATGCCAGTTGTACCATTGTGTGTCACATGTATTCTGCAGGCTTCTGTTTCAGGAGGTTAATATATGTGCTGGGAAATGACCTAGCTCCTTGCTTGTGCTCAGCATATGCTCTGACACGGAACTATATTGACAGCAGAATGTATGTTTTTTCTAGTGACTTGTACTACCCAGGAAGATAAAATTATATTGCATTATTACATTATTTTATGGTGATTAGAATTAATAAGGAAAATAATATTAGTTGAGTTAATGTGCATTCTGCCAAAATGTAAAATTGTATTCTTAGTTTAAATTTTGCCTAAATGATATAATTTTATCCCTTTGAAACTTTTATTTAAAATCAGATTATCTTCAAATATTTTAAAGAAAAGAATATGACTATTAGTATTTTTAAAATATAGTTACTTTATATTATTCTTACTGTTTGAATAGTAATAAACTGGAATTTGTTCCAATACCAATTTAATTTTATCTGTTATTCTAATATCATATTCATCTATATGAGCAGAGTACAGGTGGTTAACATGAGTAACTTACTAACATATAGAAATATATTTATTTATACAAAACTTTACGTTTATTTATACAGTGGCAGTATCTTGAGGAAAATTCTCCACAACTCCTTCCTGAATCCTGTGTCTTTTATTCAGTAACTTTGTTATTTATTTTAACTTGGGGCTACTAAAAACTAGGCGTGAGATTGGGAGTGCTCTTCACAGCACTTGCAACATTCTAGGTTTAATCATGGAGCTAATAGGATTTTATGATGATGAAAACACTATAGTTATAAAGCAGAATGAGAATAAATAGATATTTGGGCCCTGAGTTTAAACTGAGACAAATGTCCCTGAATGAAATGGACTATTATAGGTTTATCTTCAATTCATTTCAGAAATGCACCACAGTAGACCAGTGGACCAGATAATCACATATAGTTGAAACTGTGAACGATGCAGTGTAGCCATTCATTGCTTTTACATTATGGAGCAGGAAGAAAATTGGTAAGAATTCAGAATGCTTGTAAATAGCAACCTCTCCTGAATAGAGGTATCCTGAATGCTTACTAAATAAGACAGTGGAAGCTTTGCGATATCACAAGGTTTTTTCATGTCTGCCACAAAAACATACACAAAGAAGAAACTCCTTTGGAATTAAAGTTTCAAATTCTATACAATATAGGTTAAATTTGTGTAAGGTAATACTGCCTATGGCATCTCCTACCTACAGTCAGCAACGTTTTTTGTATGTCTTTCTTCTTTCGGAATCCACACCATATTTCTATTCATGAATTTTTAAACTCAAATTATTTGATTTCTTCTTTAGGCATACTGCACTTCTCTGTCTATATTTAAGGATATGTCCCTGCATCATGTCTTAATTCCACTGCTAAATGAATTTTGTATTATAAAAACCATACCTATACCTTAGGAACCAGGTGAATGTCCCAATATGTGTGGCTAATCCAAGGGTTAGATTTTATTGTATTATTCGGGATCTTGGGATATACTGGGCAGCAGTATCTTAGCAATCAATTTGGGATCTTTGATTAAGAATACAGCACTGTGTATGCCTAATCAAACTTAGTTCACTTAGACCTATTTAACTAGGTTTGAAAACTTAGGGTCTATATTTTTAAAAACATAAATCTCCAGTCTGAATCCACCCAGTGATTATAAGCTACTGATTTTACTTCTTAATAAGTGGATGGGGCTCAGGGTCACAAAATGGAATTTACTCAAGAATTGTTGATTCAGCGAAAACAAAAATGCCTTGTCAAGCTTCTTTTTGCAGTTAGTGCTAGTTACTGCCAGGAAATAGCTTTCTGAAAGTGAGTTCTTAAATTTAATCTCCACTTGATTGAATTAAACACACATATCTGAAAAAGACAGTAAAAGAATAAAAAGTTATCTCATTGCCATACTGTTAAAGGCAGGGCTGAACATTTTGAAGGAAAAATATCTCAACTTCAACGTATTTCAAGGGCACAGTCAGGGCATAGTTTAGACTTATTTTTAGTTAAGAATGGTTACACATTTGTATTCTGACAGTCATTCTATTGTTTTCATTAAACCCTGAAGAATGAAAAATCAAGAGAATATTCAGCTGCACCTGATAAGATTTTTTGCTTTAAAGATGACCCCAACCTGTAGAAGATGATTTATGAAATCATGGTTTTCATTATTGGACTTGGTGCTGACTGTGTTCTTCTTGATTGATGGGGCTGTAGTTTTTGTCTTCTTTTGTCTTAGGAGAGAACAAGGGCATGAAAACACTGCTAGCAAATGAAATTATGTAAAAATGTGACAATAGTTAGGGACAGGTGGTCTGAAAGAAAAGTGAAGGAAAGCATTAATATAGCTTAGACACAGTAGAGCATGAAGCTGTATTTTATGATATTTTAAAGTAGATTATTATTTTTACAGAAGATTACATATGGTATTGCAGACGTATTGTATAAGTTTTCATTTGCAATGGAAGAAAATAACATTAGGAAGAAAAGGGGCATTTTATTCGCCATAGTATATAACATGTTCTAAATGACAGAGAAAAATATCTATTATTTTTAAGCAAGTAGAAAACAGATTGTCTGCTTGTGTATAGTATATATAAGAATATGTGTTTTTTCTTTGCAGAAGTTAATCAATAGTTTAAAATTCAGGGGACTATTATGTTAAAATATGTCAAATGTGAAAAACTTTAATTATTTACATGTTTACAAATTATATATGAGTGAATTAATTAAACTCACTCAAAATAACATGGAGATATTTACAAAATGATGAGGATAGACCTTTATAGCAAAGGCCAAGCATGTAGTATCCATGGATACTGTAGAGTTTCACTCAGGATTTAAGTGGCAAAAAACATTCTCATTCCCCTCTTTTAAAATATTTCTTTGTGACTCTTAGGATCTCATCTCACTTAATATTTTGTTCCTTCCAATTTCTCAAAGTAAATGTTATATAATTGCTTAAAAGTCATATATTACATAAAATACAATAATTTATATAGGATTATCATAATCCATTTATCAGTGATTGGTAGCTCCCTTCTACCTTGAATGCTATTACATGCATGTAATTCTTAATACATCCATATTTACATTCTCTTGAATTAATTACTTACCTTGTTTTTTTCCTCTAAAGGTTCATTAGGAAAGAAGGAAGGGGTGAGCGTAGGCCTAAATATTATAAATGCTTTAAGACTCCCTTTAAGAAAAGAGTAGAAACTTATGAATGAGAAAATTAGTCGAGGGAGTAGAAATTAATTAGGATGAGACCTAAGTAATAATTTTTAAAAGTTTAGCTTCACTAACTTCATTATAGCCCCATCTGCATTTCTTTTCAAAATACAGTACATTTTAAAAAATCACTAAACATACGTGAAACCTATCAATTTAATGATCCGGTCAGCAAATCTGTTTTGGAGCATTTACTACATGTCAGGCACTGTATGAAGACTTCCTGTTAATCATCTCATAACTTTATTGTAAAAGCAACCCTGTCGGGTATATGTGATCTTTTTATCTGCATTTTACAGATAAAGCAATTAATACCCAAGGAGTTTAAATAACGTGCCCCAGGGCAAGCAGGCTAAATGCAGGAGCATCAATTTTAACCTAAGTTTTTAGGGATTTTAAATTAATGAGATTAAATAGGATGTAATATTTAAATGAAAAGCAAGATTACAAAACAAAATTAATATAAATATTTTCATATGTATGTAAGGGAGTATTTAATTTTATTGCACATTTCATGAATGCTCCAGAAATTTTAATGTGGAAAATTTAGTATAAAAATCATTCTGGATATTAAAGCTGAGGAGCAATGGAACAGTCAAAGCTCATCACAATTTCAAGCCTCATTGACATCATTTATCCTGTGTGTTTATCAAAAGAGTAGTTTTCTTTAATTGGCAAAGAAAGTACCACTACAACAAATTTCTGGGGTTCAAATATTATCTAGTTGTTTATAGCTAACTAAACTTTAATAGCACTCCAGTGAAAAATCCTAGGGGCTATCTAAACTGCCTAGTGATTCATATTTTTATCCCCTTAAAAAAATCAAGCATAGCTCCTCTGCAAGTAGAAGATACAATGAAAAGATGTTAAAATTGTTTATTTTTCAAATGAAAATATACAATTCAAAACTTAACAGCTTTATAAATTAAAAGCAAAATTATTAAATCTTTGTGAAATAGGTAATTTATTTTTTTATTACTTAAATTCTTTTATTGGTACCTTTCAGGTATACAACACATTTACATTTCTCATTGGGAACTTGTAACTTTACATGATGCATCTTAGTTCTTATTTTTTCCCCATTCCTAGTCCTCCGTTCACCCCCTCCTCCCTTCCCTATTTACAAAGACTCTATTTCCATTTTTTCCATTTCTCAGCATTTTTCCTTTGCCTTCTTTCCTTTCCCCTGCCCCTCCCATTAGCCCTACCCCTTTGGACCTTTTCTTCCTATTTTGCATTATTGATTATTCATTCTAATCATTGGTACATTTTAGGTATACAATATAATGACATTCATCATTGGAAATTTGCACCTTTACATAATCCCTCTTGGTTCTTATTTTTCACCCTTGCCCAGCCCTCCCTTCAACCCCTCCATCCCTCTCTATTTACAAATATTTCGTTTTTCCATTTTCTCATATTAATTCCATTCCCTTCTTTCCTTTCCCCTACCCCTCCCACTTCCCCTTCCCCTTTGCCCCTTTTCTTCCTATTTCACATTATTATACCTTTTAGTCCTTATTTACACTTTCAGTTTCTCACACTAGATAAATTATTTGGTATTTACACATGCGTGTCCTATTTATTTCACTTAAGGATATCGCCTCAATGTACATCCATTTAGCTATAAATGTCTAATTTCTCATTTTTTATGGCTGAGTAGTACTCCATTTTATATTAAAAAAACACATTTTCTTTATCCAGTCTCCAGTTGATGGGCATTTGGGCTGTTTTCAAGTTTTAGCTATTACAAATGGTGCTGCTATGAACATGGGTGCACATATATCACTGTGGTATGATACTTTTAATTATTTGAGGAAGATCCCCAGCAGGGAATAGCTAGGTCAAATGGGACTTCCTGTCCTAGTTCTTTGAGGTATCTTCATATTGATTTCCATAGTGGCTGCACCAGTCTACACTCCCACCAGCAGTGGAGCAGGGTTCCTCTTTCCCCACAGCTCTGCTAGCATTAATAAAGCATATTAAAATGTTAACCTTTCAGTAAGTTGATTAGGCAAACATGCGCTTTATTCAAAATATAGTAATAATACAATATGTTTATAATTCATAGCTTTGTGAGTTTCAAGTCCTGGCTATACCACCTGTAAAATGAAAAAATATTCTCTGCCTGCTGCACAGGCCCAAGGACCCAAGTTCAATCCCCGGTACCGAAAAAAAAAAAAAACAAAAAGGAAAAATACCTTGAAACATCATTTTTCAAAATTTTCTGCTTAAAATTTTTTCCTTTCAAAATTTTGTGCTCAGGAAAAAAGAATGATCATCAGAAATTACCAAGGGCCCTGATATCATAGATAAAAACACATCATAATGTTTATAGGAGTCTGAATTTCCATTGATGGCACATGGCAACTGAATTCACACCTCTTAAAGACACAATAGAAGATTTCCAGAACTGCTTAAGAAAGTAGCAAGCACCATGAAGTATGCACATTCAAAATAAGTAGGATGTTTTGAGGGGCATTGATGGCAATGTGTCTTTTACTGCAATAATTTTCATGTTCACCATATATTTTGATCACACCTCATATCCTTCTTCCTTCTCAAAAGTCTCCCAAAATAAAGTAACCTCTAGATTCTTCATTCCACAGCGTAAACATATCTTCATAAAATAGATTGGATATCACTACATCTGTTACTCAATCTTGCCATAGTGCTCAAGATAGTAGAAGTAACAATAACGATAATCCATTATGTCCGTGTGATGGATGGCAATGAGTAACTTTATTTGGTTTGAGCATTTTTCAGGATGTTTCTGAGGTGTCAAAATTATCTGTCTAATGATATCACAGTATTCATGAAAACTTGATGAATTAACTATAACTTTTTAAAAATGTACTAGACATCATCTGTGTTTCAAAGTATTTGTCTAATTTTCCATATTCTGATTATTAGTCACCAAAACAAAAGTGAAGGATCAGGTATCTATTATCTGGCTAACACACTTTTTAACATTACATATTTTCTTTATTGAGGTGATATTCCCTTAACATTAAATTAATTATTTTAAAGTGAATGATTTAATAGCATTTAACAATTTAGCCTGTAATGGTATTTAGGTACAACCATCAACTCCATCTAATTTTTAAAAAAATTTTTTGGTACCAGGGATATAACTCAGGACCTTGTGCTTGCAAGGCAGGCACGGTACCACTGAGCTAAATCCCCAGCCCAACTCCATCTAATTTTGTAATATTTTTATTCCTCCAGAGTAAAACTCAGCATCGTTTAAACAGCTATTCTTTTTTCCTCCTCTATTAGTCCCTGCCAACTACTACCAGTATGATTTCCATTCCTAACATATCAGGTCTTTGTCAAAAGAAAATTGTTATCATTATTCAAGGGTCCAAATGATAGGTAACACTGATTTGGAACTATATTTATTTAGAGGATACTGTATTTCCAGCACTATTTTAAATGGATGTGGGAAATAATTTGATCTTATGACAACTGTATGAACAAATTGAAGCAGAAAGGTTAAAAAGCTTCTAAAAGAAAATATAGGTAACAAGGTAGATGTGGTTTAACCCTACTTAGTCTGAACAATTATTGGTGGGCAATCTTCCATCTCTGTAGCAGATAGACACAGCTATGCTTTCATTGAAAATGTAGATGTTTTACAACTGGATTGATCCTAAAACATGACACATACACACACACACAATCAAACAAAAGAAAGCAGCCATTTACATACACGAAGAGATTTTTCTGACAAAGAAGATAAATGAGGTAGGGTGGGAACAGCAGTGTGGCTGAAGAATGAAGGAAAGCGTAACCCTCCCCACTATGGAAAGTTCAAAATAAGTTATTATTTTGTGATTTGTCCACCCATGTTACTCATACTCATTTTTTGCTGCATAAAAATGAAGAAAAAGTCTGTTTCAACTTAAATACATTTTGCCTTAAGGAGCTTCAGACAGTTTGAACTTGAAATGCAGCCCATGAATGAATATTTAATTTCACTTTCCTTATAAGTAAAGTTGAATCACTTTTGCAAGTCTGAGGGTGACAGTTTCAAATTTCAGCTCAGGCAGGCAATCAACAGAGAATAATATTACAGCAAAGGGAAAAGTTGGTGATTCAGTAATGACATTTTAATGTTACAGAATAGAGTATTGGTATAGAAATTTGCAGTCCCTTGTGATAGCTTTCTGTTGACTTAACAATCAATACCATCATAACAATAAAAATATGCAAGTCTCTAGCTATAGGCAATGCCTAAGAATGAGAACTTGTCCATCATTTGTTACAACCTTCCATGTTTTCCTACACAACAAAGTATTTGCAGTGCATTTAATCTGGTGTTATAAAGCAAGGCATAGACATTTAAAGGTATTGAAAAAGTATTTCTTTCTCTTGGCTATTATTTATTAAAGCAAAGATTTTTTTTTATGGAACACTTTTTGATGTTAGCCTCTAAAACTAATTTACATTTTTATTTTAAATTCAAATAGCTTCAAATGCAATAGACGGTGTCATATCATCATTAAGCATTTATTACGCTTTCTCATTGTATGGCGCCATAATGCTATAATCAGGATTTAAGACAGACCATTAGAGTAGCACAGCCTATAACCTGATCAGTGACCACAAAACAGACTCCAGCCCACTCAGTGTCTTTGCTTACTGAGTTAAGGAATAATGACTGTTAGGATCTGAACTTGTCTATTAATGATGTTTATAAATTGATCCTTCTTATGATTCATAAGTATTTTCTCAGTTTTTATGTGTTTTTTCTGTTTCCAGGGAACCTTGAAATAAACTGTTACTATGTCCATTTACTAGGGTGGGAGGAAGAATGAGAAATAGCAGTAATTTCTAGCTTTTTACATTTAGACTTAGGGAACTATGATCATAGAATATTTTCCAGGATTATTTTATGACTCAATTTAACTCTGCCTACAAACAAACTTATAGGCTCACAAAAGACAAGTGAAAATTGGATCCCTCTCCTCCACCAAATACCTCGAGGCATTATTTTTCACTTCACAAAGGCTTATAGTGAATATATATTTGCCAAGGATACGGAAGATGATGAAATATGATTTCTACCCTCAAAGAATGCATAATCTATAAAAAAGAAGTGTTGAAAATTTACTAAAAGATCATGATTAGAAGATTAAATCAATGTATGTACCAGAACTGCATCAAAGTTCAGATTAGTCACTTGTTCTAGTAAATGCATATCACTGGAGATAGAAATATACTTTGAATGATGAATAGGATGATCTCACACTAAGAGAGGTAAGAAGGGTACTCTAGAAAGCATCCACAAAAATGCATCAATCTCAAAACACAGAGTGTCTAGAAGTTATACATAATATGATGTGGAAAGAGTTTATGATATGTCTTGATAGGATTTCTGAAAACAAACTTGGAATAAAATTTGTAAACATCATTTTGTTCTAATATGGAGTTTAAATCTGGGTTGAACCAATTAGTAGCTTTTAAAAGGGTGTGCATTTTGTTAAAAACTGTTCTGGGGAAAATAACAGTGAGAAAGAATATTTACACGGACTTTTGCTTCCTAGGCATCACAGAGTCCTTGCATTTTGTGTGAAGAGTTCCTTTTCCCAGCAGGCGAAGTTCACCAATCTGCTCTTGTATCCAATTCTCTCTTTCCAATATACATTGTGCAGCGCCTATTATGCTAGCCAGAATTCTTGCTGTTCTGGAATTGTTGATTCTGCAGATTGAAGTCTAATCATGTTGACAGTGTCTGTGCTCATATAGGTTCTGTCTGCTAACCAAGCTAAATAACAAAGAACCAACTGTCTTAGAGGCTTAAGACAGGAACTATTTTCATTCTCCCCATTCTCTGGATTGCCTGGGCAATATTCTACTGATTTCACCCGAGTTTATTCTTGGGGCTTCATTTACCTGGACTTGGCAGTTTATGATGACCTCCCTCACCTAACCACTCTGGATTCAAGAGTTAAAAAAAATATACTTACTCCTTTGAAGGGAGAAGCTGAAGAGATACTGGATATGATTTTATGGTCATGGGAGGACTTAAGACTAAGTAAGTAGGTAAAATATATGCACACATCAAAAAGTATTTTGAAGGAAATAAATTTACTTATTAGATAGAATGAGTCACCATACCATCTCAAGAATGGGAATCAACCAAAGACTTTCTAAATGGCGATACATTATTTGTCTGTGACCTGAAAGAACAAGACAGGGCAATAGCTGAGCTTGAGGAGAGAAGAAAGAAAGCGCATTCATATCTGTGTGTCAGAGATGAGGTCAGGGAGTGTCTGAAGAGTAGTGAGCTCTGGAACAAGCAGAATGGAATGAACTCCGATTTGTAGTTAGGCTATGCTCCAATTTCTGGATTTTGTGGACTTTGGTACAAAATTTACACCCTTTTAACGCTACTTATTCACTGTGTCAATTGTTTTTTTGATGGTATTGGAGATAAAAGCTGAGACCTTGTAGATGCTATGCAAGTGCTTCAACATAAGCTACATAATAGCCCATACTTACTAGTTTTGTTTTTGTTTTTGTTATTTTGCAGATGTGATTGTTTCTCATATCCAATCACCTAACAAAGGCTTATGCAATTTTTGTACATAATGAGGAGTCAATAAATATTTGAGGTTTGAGTTAAAGAGATGGGGAGGAAAATGATGCTAAAAATTTGAAAATATTAAGATTTAAATTAACCACTGAACAAATCATATACTTCACAGAGTGCTTTCACTTTATTATCTTTTGGATCACATAATAAAATGAATATTTTTTATTATCTCCTTTATAAAGTTGAAAAACTGAAGCTTAAATAATTCATATTACTTCTTCAAATTTCTCCAGAAATTATTAGCATATATAAAAATCATTGTCAAAAACAACATGCTCTTTCATATTATTTTTCATAAAAGAATGAAACAGAAAGAATATGTCAGTTAAAAGGAGAAAATAGCATGCATGTATTTTCATATTTCTTTAACGTTATTTAAGCTTACTATAGAAGAGAGTGATTTTGTATATTGAGTAAAATGCAGATTCTAGTGTCAAATAAAAACATATAATTCAAACAATCCTCATGGAAAATCTGGAAATATGTGTTTTTCACTCATTAACTCTCATAAGTGATTTACTGTTTTTTAAAAAAATTCTTCTTCAAGTAAGGGTATTTATCCTGAAAACTTTTGACAAATACGGTATCCTTTTGCTTAACACCAACGTGACACCTGAGAGTAAGCACACATTTGTGAAGTTAAATTAACAGTAAGATTCTGTACAATTCCAAATTCTGGATAATAAACATGTTGGTGGAAAGAACTGACTGCACTTTAAAAGATCATTTCACAGTGGAAATTTTACCTTACCAATATTTCAGCAAAATTTTCTTCTACATTAACTTTTGCTTAGCTACCTAGATTTGGGGGCAGTTACTAGGGATTGAATCCAGGCCTTTCATATTGAGCTACATTCCAATCCCTTTTTAAATTTTTTATTTAGACCCTGGGTCTTGCCAGGTCACTAAGCTGCACAGGTTATCCTCTGACTTCTCTTCCTCCTGATTCCCTCCCAGAGTGCTGGGATTACAGATGTGCACCACCGAACCAGGATTGCATACTCTTCATAATCAGTGCCCCCATATTCCTCACATACTTTCGCATTCCTGGGCATCATATGTAAATGCTGTGAAATAAAATTGTATACCTCAGATTAACTTTTTAAAATGTGTGTCTGTATACTCTTACCTGTTACAAATATGCATAATCACTTTTGTGTTCTGTGAAAAATCTAATGGCACAAACTTTAAAAAGATATTTTGATCATGAAAAGTAGAGCATATTTTTTATAAGTAGCCTATTATATAGAACAACTCTGCCCAGTAGAAGTATATGAGCCAGTTATGTAAATTAAAATTTTCTAGCAGTCATGTTAAAAACTTAAAATATGCACGTGTATTAAAACAATAATATAAAAGTCAGTTCATTAATGTGAAATTAATTTATATTGAAACAATAATTTCTGTTTCTGTTTAACAGGAGAATAATTCACTTTATTTCAGTTTTTACATTTTAATTTTATTGCAGTTTAGTCCTCAAGCACATTACCAATAGTTATTTGTGGATACCTTAATGGATATCAAAATTGGACACAAGCAAAAGAGCAAAAAATGAGCAAAAAAGCTACTGCTTCTCACCTGTACCATCTAAATTAAGCCTTAACATTACCTTCTGGATGACTAACAGTCTAACTACAGACCAGAAGGATGCTGTAACTTTCTCAAATTTTATGAATTTTCCAATGCATTCTCTTTTTGTTTTCTTTCTGTTAGACGGTGTTTTGTCTGAAAAAATAACTTTGTCTCTTGTTTCTTAATCCTTCCAACATGAAGAAATGCTTTAGTTCAGGTACCCAATTTAACAGTCTCAAAACTAAATTTGCTAATAGAAGAGGGAGTTTTTGATTACTTTGATTTTCAGCGCTTTAGGATGCATATTACCAAATTAAAGTCTACTTGCTATTTTCATTTATCTTAATTTTAATATGCTTACAGAATATACAAATATAATTTTTGTGCCAATTGAGGGAGTGACCTTTTAATGGTAGGTAAATTTGCTTAAATACATACACCTGCCATTGAGATAGAACCATTTGAATAAGGAAGAGATCAGGCATAGTTGCTGGGAGAAAATGAGATGTGAGAGAAATAATAAAACTCATAACGAATAGAGAGAAAGAGTTGTTAAAGTCATTCTGTTCTTTTCCCTTATGCTGCTTAATGAAATTTCTTATGAGACAGGAGAATATTTGACATTTGAGACTCAGCAAAATGTTTAATGATGATTCACAACATGATGAAATACTTTACAGTCTAAGACCACTTCATCCCTGATGAAGAGACGGTATTTAAAACCTTGGTGTTTATGAATCTTCTAGTCAAAAAAGGGATACTCTTCTCACAGGAAAGCAGAGCCAAACCTTCACAAGTAACTTGTACAAGTATTAGTTTCAAAAATTCAATTAATTTGTAGTGAAATAATCATATAAAATGTGCCTTTAAAATGTTAAATTAAAGGGCATGGTGGACCACACCTTTATTCCCAACATTTTAGGAGGCTAAAACAGGAGGATAAAAAATTTAAGCCCACCCTGGGGAATGAGGTGGTTTACCGATAACTCTTTTTATTTGAGAAAAAATTAAAGAGTAGGAATGTAGCTCAGTTCAAAGGCCCTGGATTCAGTCACCAGTACTGAAGGGGGGAAAAAGAAATATTTAATTTTTAGTTCTTCTTAAGTTTGGTTCTTTTATTGTTGAGATTTCTTCTGTTTTGTTGTATGGAATGTTATTGGTATTTTGATTTGGATTGCTTTAACAGTTTCGAAGTATGGCTATTTTGACTATCTTGGTTCTGGCTAACCTGAAACAGGATATAGCTTTCCATTTTCTGACATTATCTTCAATTTCCTTTTTCAGAGTAGTATAGTTTTCATATTTACGTAAATGTATTTAATATATGTATGTACAATACATGTAAATTTAAATATGATCTAAACCCGGGGATTTAGCTCAGTAGTTCCACCACCTGCCTCGCAAACTCAAGGACCCAAGTTCGATCCCCGTTACCAAAAAAACTAACCAACCAAACAAACAAATAAATATAGTATACTTATGTACAATATATGCACACTACCTGTATACTTAAATACAGACTACAGAAATAAATTAGAAAGTAAGACTAGGAAATGTTTAGGAATAACTACATATCAAGGGTATATTTTAGCTTTGTTATATTTTAATTACAGCATAATAAATAAGAAAAAATTAAATAAATCAAGTTTATGATGTAAAAATTTTGTCATTTCAGATTTTGGATAATAATAAAATAATAATAATAAAAAATAATAATAATAAGCCTTTTTCGTGTACTTTCAATAAACTAGTTACCTTGTGTTCTATATGCATCATCCCATTAAAAATACTTATTTAGGACACTGTTTTTTCTGTCTTATGTATTTAAAACAAAGAAAGAAAAAGAAATCTCTTACCATAATCTCTAGTGCCATCCATTTACTGGCAAATAATAGGACTGTACTCCTCTTTATTGTTAAACAGTAATCTGTCATATATATATATATATATTTATTTCCTTTATCCATTCATTATGCATAGATGGACACTATGATTGATTCCCTACCTTGGGTATTGTGAACAAGATTTCATTGAACATGAGAGTGAAGCTATCTTTTTGACATATCAATTTTATTTCCTTCAGATACATACCCCATAGTGGCATTGCTAGATCACATAATAGAAATGTTTGAGACAAACAGAAATTACAGTCAGAAATTATACTTGTTATAAATGTATTTTGTTATACATTTTATAATTTGTTAATTATGCACATCCTAATATAGTTAGAAGAACAAATCTTAGCATATTGATTCCTTTTATTAGTTACTACTACAGTATTCACATAGGCAGCATATTTTTATTGATCCTACTATATTCAATAAGTTTCAGAGAAAATAATTATTAAATATTTTGATCTACCAACTAATCTCAAAAGTAGTTCTGGAGATTTACTCTTGAAGTAGTTTTAGAGATTTTTAAATATAATTTTACCATCATTGCTTCCATTACCACCAATTTGAGATTCATGCTCTCTAGCTCAGTCAAGAAGTATCCATGTCAGAGAGCTATTTAATTGGAACATCCTGTGTTTAAATCTTGTCATAGTGTTTAGACATGTTTTTAAAAAATGAATTTGTGTGCGTTGTATTTTTCATCAATGTTGAAGTAGATATCTGCCTTAGAAGTTAATTTTCACATTTAGTTTGTTAAATTAATCTTGAAGTAAAAATATTTTTCATGATTAGGGATAAACGAAAGTATAAATTAAATAAATCATTTAATTATTACCTGTTCTTTTTCCCTCCATTTAAATATTACTTTTCTTTTAATTTCAATTTTTACTACTATTAAATTTTCAACATAATAAATAAAATAAGACAAATACAAAGTATATAAACATTTTCCTAGTCCCAAAACTTATAAGCTTCTTTTCTGTTTCTGATTCACAATTGGTTTTAAGCATTTGAGTCTGACAGTCCATCAGAATGGAAAGAGTAATGAAAACTAAAATGTTCCTTCAACACTTAATTCTACTTTCTATTCTTTAAGTGAACTATTGCCTTGTGACATTTAGGAATGACATTCTGTATGTTTAAATCTAAAAATTGCTCTAGTCTTGTGTTTTTGATTTTGTTGATAGAAAACAACTTTGAGTATCACTGTCAAGAAAGTTAAGAGCCAAACCCAAGGCTCAGTTGTAAGAACTAATTTTTCCAAAGTCACGATTGCAAATATTTTTTCTGTTCTTTAGCTGTTTTCTTTTCCTACTATTGGGATAAGATATTAATATTTAATTTTATTCTTCTGTATGCTTTCAAGCCCTTATAATTGGAACACTAAGTTGATATTATGGAGATATTTTTATTAAATTATAGCATAAACTTCATAAAAAGTTGTATATTTGTGTGACTGGGAAAAATACAGGTTATTTTCAAGGAGTAAAAAGATGCTGATTTTCAAGACACTGTCAGGGATGTTGAAATGTACAGCTGGTAGTTCAGTGCAGTTTCCCTTATGTTCCTGCCTATATTTTTTTCAACTTAGAAAAGACATTAGCTTTCAAATTTAGGAGAGAAAAGTGTCAAAAAAAATAAACATGCTTAATTTTCTTCCACTCTCTACACTTTCTTCGCTATTGTAACCTCCTGGGGAGCAAATTGGTGCCGTGCAAGGATCAGCCACATGTAACACTGGGAGTCTGGATTATCACCCCTTTACCATCACCATTGTTTTTCAAAAGTCTCTTGGGCTGGTGATTTAGCTCAGTGGTTCCACTGCCAGCCTCACAAGCACAAGGACCCAAGTTCGATCCCCGGTACCCCCCCCAAAAAAAGTCTCTTAATTTCTTTTATTTTCAAATTTGTTATTAATATATGAGTTTTGAAACAAGAACTCAAATAGTTTTCTCATCTTGTCATGACAGCTTGGTAGATAGAAGAGAAGAAATGGTTGTTTTTTTTTTTTTTTTTTATCATAAATTTGTATTTATCTTGACTATGACTTTTGGCCCAAAGAGAAATTTAATTGAAATTATATCCAGCAAATCAAAGTAAGTAGAATTTGTCAGAATGCCCAAAAACTATAATTTATGAAAAATAGATGATTAATAGTGCCACTTTTTTCATATCCTTCTAATATACTTACTGAAAATAAGCAGAAATAAAAATGAATTAATTCCCAACATAAAACTGTAGAAACAAAAGGCCAATCTGTGATTTTTCAGGTGTCAAGGGGAAGAAAATAAAAATAATCCATGAATTATGTGGCCTTTTGAGAAACACAACTAATTAGAGCCAATCAGGTAATAGATGTAAGAGACCTATAAATATGTTGTAAATGAATAATAACACACTGCCTTGGGATTTTAATTTAAAAATTTCTATTTTTTTTGGCTTGCATTTGTTCTTGCCACTAATTGCACTATTAAGAACTTAATTGCTTGTGATATGAGGCCATGTTCACTATTAAATAAGGGACAAGTAGTTAATTGTTGGTACAAGTATATAATTCTTACTCACTGAAGAATTATTGACATTATGTTCCATGTTGTTTCCATAATAACAAACTTGTATAACGCTGTATAGGCCATCACAAGGCAGATGTTGACAAGAGTAAGTGACATAGAGCATATTTAATTAGTCAACCAATATTATTTTTAAATCCCTTGCACTGAAAGGGTTATAAATACATGTCATGCTAGAAATGGCAGCTTGTACTGGTGGGTGAAAGTCAGACATGAGGAGGGAATGAATATACCAGTACAAGAAGCATTCAGAGGATGTAAGAATGGCACTGTAGTACAGTGTAGTTATTATCTACATAAGAATGAGCTTGAGATACTGAGAATTTGAAACTGAAAAAAACATCCTGGGTGCACAACATAAGCACTCAATTTTTTGTATACTGAGACTTGAACCCAGAGCCGCTCTACCACTGAGCCACAGCCCCAATTCCTTTTAATTTTATTTTTGGACAAGGTCTTGTTAAGTATCCAAGGCTAGCTTGAACTTGAAATCCTCTGGACTCAGACTCCTTATTCAAATAAAACAAAAAAAAAAACATTTTTTAAAATTATGGTGGTAGTAGGAATCGAATTCAGGACCGCAGTAGGTTAAAGGATACATAATTTTCACTTAGCTTCCTGGGATAAGGTCAGTTTTTTAAAAACCTAATCTAGTTTGAGTGCAGAAGAAGAATTACATTTCAAATATTTTAACTTGGGTAACTAAGCTCAAATATTCCCTAGTCAGGAGTAAATACTTATTTATTGGAAATAAATACTGGAATCTTAGTAGTAAAAGGACTATATAAATAATAAATGTTAAATGTTTTATGTATTGTGAGTCAGACACAGTCCTAAACAGTTGAAACATACAGTTATCTCAGCAAAAAATGTGAATCCGTGTCATTACTACTTCTTCTTTGTGGGTTTATTTTTATTTTGTTTTGTTTTGCAGCACTGGGGATTAAACTCAGGACCTCATTCTTGGTCTGTAAACCTGGCCCTTAGGCCATGCTACTCCTCAACCACCCTTGTTTTATAGAAGAAGAAACCAAGTCACAGAGAACCTGTGTAATTTGCCAAAGAACACTCAGTGTAAGGCAGAATCAAGTTTTGGAATCCATCAATCAGATTGTAGAGCCTTTCTCTTAATTATTTTCAAGAATTCATGTGTAGTGGTTCCTGAAATGACCAAGGGCTTAATCTTAAGTGAAACACAGTTTAGGGCTGGGAAATAGAAGTGCTCCCTGCCAAAAAGGGAGAAAGAGTCTTCATTGTGCTTTTTAACCAGCGCCAAATCTAACAACTTTTGTTTTTTTAGAATGCTTTGTTTCAATAGGAGAGGTTTTGGACTGATCACCAGTGGACCCAGAGTTGTTCTTAGCAAGGAAACATGATTGAATGTCTGCTGTTTCCAAAGCACTGTGTTCAACAGAATCACCTTGATATTAACTTGACCAAGGCTAACTCCTTGCTAATTACCATCTGGCCATGAAGGAGATGCCATTGAATAGAATGACAGCTGAAAATACTTAGCAGCTTCTAATGCTTTGTCTGAGATGATTTATTCCAGCATGAGCAAATATATAATTTCTCTTTTTGTTCAAAGTGTCATCTGTTGAACTCCTGCATGTTAAGTAGCTCAGGTAATTTTGAAATACATTTTCTTGGTCCTAAATAGAAATCAGAAGCCCAACAGGGAAGAAAGAAAAATTCCTTGTTTGCCCAAAGATTTTGCATTGTGTTTTTGCTTACTTTTTATTATGAAAAATTTCAATCATAAGCATCAAGGGGATTGTATGATGAATCTCTGTGTACTGCTAAGTAAATGATTACAAAAATTTAAATATGTACCATATTTTCATCTCTCCCTTGCTTCACTTCTGCCTCTCTCCTCCACTCTTCCCTCCTTCAGTCTTATAAAACACAATGGCCACACTTAATAAATAATTATTTGAATATATACTCATAATTGTCTCAATGAGCATTTTTAAAGTTATATTTTGCTTTTTTATAAGAGTTAGACATGGCCTCTGATTGAGTATATAATAAATCATTTTAGATCTATTATAAATTCTTCTATTTCACTCATTTACATTTTTTTCATGTGATGGATATTTTCATGAAACCAAGTCAGTTGTCCTGTGTAGTGTGGAATGCACCACAGTATGGACATGCTTTACATTTTAAAAATCACTTATAAAAAGATTTTTAACTGTGTACAAACATCTCTTATGGGCTGCAAAAATCAGTTTGTGGATTCTGCTTCAGCTGTTGACAGAGGAAGAACGGTGGGAATAGACTTAGACTAGTAGATACACAGCTGTATCTACATTTGTGTGTATGTACACACACAAATAAAACAAATTCAGTAATTCTGATATGCAGTGAAGATATGTTTATTCCTTCATTCTTCTTCTTATTATTATTTATTTACTTATTTTTTGGTATCAGGTATCAAACTTGGGACCTTGTGCTTGCGAGGCAGGTGGGAGAACCACTGAGCTACATCCCTGGCCCTATTCCTTCATTCTTATATAAAATCTCAGATAGCTATTTCAAACATTTAATAGTTTATTTACAAAAACAAAACATTATGTCCGTTAAATTTGCATTGTATTATTTGTCAGGCTTGGTGATTTTTTCCCCATATGAGTATTATCTATTCCTACTATTGTGTTACATGATGAACTATTTCAGTATGTTGTCAGTTATTATCAGTTAATATAATTTCATGCCCCCAAAACTGATGGCTTATTATTTCCTACCACCTTAAAAATGTTCAAGTCTTAAACAGAAGATTCATTGGCTAATTATCTTAGTTGACCTGATTCTTTAGGGAACTAAGTTAATTTTCTCCTCATATTCTACATCTCTGTATTTGGGTAGACAGAATGTTTACATTCCCTTCTTTTCATCGATTATAATATATTTCTTCATTGATACATTAGCATAAACTTATTTTAACTCATGAGTTTTAAAAATGAAATTCAATCAGTTATTCAGAGTGATGATGGTCATCATTGCCATTGCTGTATTGCAATCATCACTAAGCATATGATGCATATGGCATCATAGTTATCAAGAACTAATCATAGGGTATATTAGCACTGTAGTCTGTGAGTACCTGAAAAACAATTGTACTGACACATGAACTATTTTTCATAAGTATTTCCATCTTTGTCTAAATTAGTGCCTAACACTGGACATTGTTAAATATAGTTTGAAAGAATGAAGAGCTCAGTTTTGATGATAAAATAACATTTATATACCATACTCTAAAGTACTTTCTACACATTCATGGAAATTTCTTAGTAACTGAAACTACTTAGGGTTATTTGCATGCAGGCTGCCTTTTGTGTACAAATTACTCTTAAGTGTTTAAAATGCTTTTCAACCAATCAATTAAATTACCACCATTCTGCAACAAAAGTGGATATTCTTTTTTAAAAAAATAAAGCTATTTCAATTATTATTTACTAACAATGTCATATAAGGATTATAGGTGGTAAATTAATTAATATAACTGTGCTTTTAGTAGATTTTATTATTAGGGGCCAAACTATGAACACAATCCTGTTGTAGTAGCTTTGGAAGTTTAAGTTAGGGACATAATTTCTTCCTTTGTCTCATAAAGGAACATTTGTTAGATGGTATACAAACCCTGCAAGAAGATAATTGAGAGACTAAGGTTAAAACACAATTAAACTTTTCCTCCAAATAACAAATACAAGGTTTATGACAAGTCTACAAAGAAGATGTAATTGTAAGAATTTCTATATCTTATTTTCTTCTTAATATTTGTTTTTTTCTAAGAATGTGCTCTAATAATTCCATAGTTACTTAAGAAACACATCTATGATTTAATTTATTCCCTGATATTTTAGTGTAGATGGCAGTGTAAGGTCATTGGAAAAGTGATGAGAACTCATTCTTAGGGTATTTTTAATGAGGAAAATTTTCACTTCATTAATAAAACATTCAGAAGGACTGAGTTCCAAGATTACCCTTAGCTCTAGCATGCTCACCTTTCCTTTGTAACAATGTATCTAATTTGTTGCATTAATTTGTGTATATTTCATGTACTCACCAGAGAAATTCTTTAATTTGATCATGACCTTATTATTCAAAGCATAAATGTGAAGCATGACCTTTCCTCAAGTAGTGTCATGAAAGGTCATGTCTGAGTAGTGTGGCAGATCAATGACTGTCACCCTGAATGAGGCTTCCACCAGCTCTGAGTGGCACCAGGTGGTTATTTATAGCACGACCAGCAAAGTCATCTATCTTTTCTGACAGCTTGCAGTGTTACTAAGCCACCATCATGTTTTCCTCTAATACTACTTGCAATGCAGCCAACTATGTGCTCATTATTTTATTCAGCCTTTTATTAAACAAATATTTATATACCTAGGTATAAAATATAGGTCTACTTAACCTGTTTAATTCCAAGGGTAGGATGATCACCAACATACGTCTCTACCTTAGAAAACTTTTAATTTGTTCTCTTTATTGATTGGAGAAAATGTGATTAGTATAGGGACATGCTTATGAAAAGGCAAGGATGGCAAATGAAGGATTTTATTACCTTAGAGAAGAGGATAAGCATGAATACATTATGACAAATCAAGGCAGGTAATCTTGAATATTATGAAAAAATAGTGCAATGATAGTGTACAGAGAAGTATCCCTTCTGTTATGTTTCTTTCTAGCATATCTGCTAAAAAAGCTTCTTTCTCTGGTGATCATGACATGACTCTTCTGCCTCATTTCATTGATCCCAGCTTAGATTTTATGTGCCCATTTGAGAACCCAGCTTTGTGTCTAGAAGAATGACAATCACATTTGGCTTGAGTCTGGGTTGCCTAAGTCAGTCACTTTGATTTAAGGAGCATCAAATTGAAAATGTGACCTAAGAATGTACATTTTCATGATCTGGAATTAAATGATGTCAGAACCTGAGCTACAAAGGGAAGATGTTCATAGTGCAACAGATGTCTATAAGAAGGGAGAGGGAAATGGAAATTTTTAAGTAATCAACAATTGTAAGGAAGTACTGCAAATAATTTTAACTATAAAGAAAAGGTAATATAAAGCAGATAAATGAACTGAGAAAG
The DNA here is from genome assembly GCF_000247695.1 of Heterocephalus glaber. The sequence goes on along the minus strand of NW_004624748.1, from coordinate 27,791,842 downwards.
TGATAATATATCAAAAGAAATTGGATTTATATGATATTGTATATGAGGTAAACCTTCATATCTTTAGGTATTTAGCCAAACAATTCAAAACAAAGAAGAAACCAGTTTCCTTGTGGTATCTTACTTTATTGGAAATACAGCAACTAAAAATTAGACAACCATATTTCTCAGTGTTGAGCTTGGAAACCAACAAATAACTTAACTCACTAATAATATGTGTTTTCTACTGGATCTGAGTAGGTTCTCATTAAATTTTCATTGAACACAAGTATGTACACTCACACACACACACACACACACACACACACAGTCTTTTGCCAAAACCTATTTAGTTTTCTAGGCAGCAAAATCTAACTGAGAATTTCAATAAAAGTTAGGTTCTCATTAAATCTTACTATTATGTTTTAAACCAAATGATCCTTAACCACTGTGTACAAAGAAAAACTATAGACTAATCAACACATAATCCATAGATCTAGGTCCTATCCAAGTTTGTTTTCCTTAAAAAGTAAGAACAAAAGGTAAAGTAAATATCCCTTTTGTGAGAAGCATAAAAGTGCTTAATGAGTTTCAGTTTCACTTAAAAATAGATGTAGTTGAGGAGAAGCTAAGAAGATGCCTGTAAAACTAATAACTAAAAGTGAGAGAATATTTCTTTTCTATCAACTGAGGACTTAATTAGCTAAAAGAATTTGTAGGCGAACTAGAAGGAGGGCTGTGGTTCTCCACAGGGTAGTCAGAAGCAGGGTATGTGCTAGGTAAAGAAAAGTCATAGAAAGTTCTGACCAAATAAATGATTTTACTCAGATTTAGCTTTTATATATAAGAGACAAGCCTGCTTAGATCAAGCACTGGGGAGATAATTGCTCTAATTTTGTTTGAGTCAAGAAAATTTTATGTGCTTTGGGTTGTTTATTAGGCAATAGTCAAGCTGTAGATTTACACAGTTGAACACAGTTGAGAATTCTATTTGTTAAAACATTCTATCAGTCTAGCACCTCATCTATTTAAAACAATTTAACATCAGAAGTTGATCAAATAAAACCAAAATTTAAGGCACAACAATAGATGTTATAGATGTAAAAATTAAACCTTGTGCTCTGTCTTATGAACTATCCCCACAAAACATCACCTTCTATTTTTGACACCTTAGTTCTCTAGTTAGCAACAATCAATTTGGTAACAAATTAGAAGGATAAATAGATAGTTACAAGGTGACATACTGAGAGCAGCACCAAATGAAACCTCCCAGCATGACCATGCTCAGACTTAGCCAACCAACAGAGAAAACATTCACCCAAGACTTAAGAGAATTAACCTTCTAATGATTTTGGTAAAAGGCAAAATTCTGGAGAACTCCTGTGGCCTTCAAGACACCAATATCCTTTTCCAAAGGACAGGTGTTTCTTCTCCTAAAGGCAGATGACCCTGGATTACCCATTATACACCACAGAATCTCCTTAAGCAGTCTGAATGGAGCACATAAGAAACAGAACACTCACTCAGTGCCGGGGCTTTGTGTTTAGAGGAAACAGGAGGAGTTGCTATTAGGTTATTCAGTTACTGAGAGTTTTACAAGTAAAGTGGTTTTCCTATTGGACTACAATATACATGGAAATTTTAAGACTATAGCTCTCAGTGTCACTGCGACTGAAAATGGTTATCTTTCAATCCAGTATGAATAGGAGTCCATAATTAAAAAGAGATCTCTATGATTTTCTCGCTATGCATGTGTTCAGTGGGATCAAAAAAATTATGCCACAAACTGGGCAGTCAATTTCTTCATGGGATTTGCAGTGGAAGAATTACATCTATAAATAGTGAATATGTAATTGCGCGTTGATTAAAAATTATGCTGGAAGACTTTTGGAGTAAGAACAATGATCTGAAATCTCAGATCTGAAGGAAGATGGTTTAATGATTGGACAAATAACAGTTTTGCAGTGCAATCAATATATAATATACATTATTGGTGGCCAATCACATCAAAATAGAGGAGAAACACTGGAGCTAATTCAAACAAGTAAAAAAGTAAAATAAAGTTAAAGAACATTTAAATTTAGTTCTAATATATCTACCTATATGTTAATTCTTTAGTTTAAAGATTTTGCATTGTTAAATTATACTACTCAATAAATAGACAAATAATTTCCAATGCAATTAAAATGTAACTGTATATACACAAATAATTTAGTTTATATATTTTATATATGATGTAGTTTATATATTCTGCTGTACTTGCCTATTGGAAGTAATTAATAAAACTATTTTTATTGGTTAGTTTGTTTTTAAGTGTTTAATCCGATACATAATTTTGTGTTAATGAAATATAAGAACTGATTTTATTTTCCTCAAAATGGATTACCAGCACTTTTTATACCAGCAAATTTTATTAAATAATTGATCATTTTCACAAAATTGAACTGAGTGTATTACATATATATGTACACATAAATTCTCATTTAAATGGGTATGTGTGTGTGTGTGTGTGTGTTCTAGAGTATTTATGCAAGGTGTTTCTCTACCAATACAATATTCATTTTTTATAATATTTTTTACAAAATTGTCCCATAATTATCTTATTTTTTCTTACTATTATTGGCTATTTTTTTACCATTTATTTTTCATATAAACTGCATTTTGTATTTGTGTTACAAAATCACTCCTACTAGTCTGACATTTTCCTTCATGATTTATTACTGTTAAAATTGTTTTGCATATGCTTTGTGATATTTCCTGCATTTGGTTTTCTAGAACATTCACTTTGGGTCAAATATTTATCAGTTTATCCACTCAGCTGTTAATTAGAAATCAAATTTGCTAACACTAGCTTTCTCTTTGGAATTTTATGTGAATCGCGAAGGTCATCTCTCCCTTCGAACAAATCTACATGACTGACTCTGTTTAGTATTTATCTGAATTTATCTCCCTCTAGATATTGAGTTATGGTAGCTAGACTTTCATTGCTCAGTGTAGGCTTTTTAGAGCTCAGGAATGGCTGATGTAGTTTCCTACTGTCAGCAGTATGAACACTTATAGTATAAACCATCCCCTCAATCTCAGTGATTTTAAAGCAAATATGGGTTCTCAGTCATAAAGTACGTTGTATGCTGTGGCTTTTCTCAAGGCAGCTCCGGCTCTACTCCCTGTGCCTCATCCATTTGAGGACTCAGCTCTCATGCTGACCTCTGCACTAGAACTTTGGACCAGCCAAGATCTTTCCTGAGTTGGATGCTTTCGTGGTTCTTTCTAAGGGGTTCCCAGATCATGGTGTATACTTACCTACTCAATTTTCTCCATTGATCCTTTGTCCTCATGACATCATGCTGAATTATGCATCAGATTCACTTAGGAGAACCAAAAATTCGAGATGGTAATAGGGGAAATTATATGTTCTTAAAATTTACTCAATGCAGTCACCCTTGAAACAGATTTAAAATGGTAACTCATTTTTCATAAGAGTAGAATTGTTTTGATTATTCGGAAACATCCATTGCCCTATATTTACATACCCACCTCAACACTGTATGATGAGGACTTTGACAAAGTAAATGTGGCAAAAAATAGAAAAGCATGTTAGTATGTCAATATTATAAATATGCAGGACTTTATTCAATTTATAGCCACAATTAGTGTACAAAGACAAATATAAGGAAGAAATTTAGTGATAATCATATATGTAATGCAATAGTTGTAAACTAAGCCTCTGTACAAAATTGGGAGTTATTCTTTTTTTAAAAAGTAAATAAATAAATGTGTAAAGACATAGACAAAGCCTTGAGGAATTATCACCTGTTATGTACATTTGTATATTTAGATATTTTAAAATTACTTTATAAAATAATATAAATCATATAGTTAGTTAATGAATATAAAAACCTATAACTATTCAATGTATATTCCAAGTATGAAATTATACACAAAAGAAATCTCTGGCATTACACCCTAGCAAAATATGAGAATGATTGTGAAAACTTTTGCCAATGTGTATATTTACTTTTAACTTGATATATTACCATAAAAAGAACATAACATGATACGTTAAATGAGCCTTTAAAATATATGACAAAGATATATGAGGTGTAATTAATTGTTAAATCAACTAATCTTGTGAAAAGGTTTTATGCACATGCACGCCATTAACAGTTTCACAGGATTTTTTAAAACGGAATGTAGGTAATGGCTTATGGGTTTTAGAGCATTTTGAAATTGCGCTACAGTGTACTAAAATCCAGTGAGGCATAATTAGCTTTCTCTGGCCACACACATAACATTATCCATGTCAGTTTACTTCATTGGTATAAACTTCTACCTAAATTACCTGGTCAGTTTCTGAAACAAACAGTAAGATTTTCAGTGTGGTTTCCCCTTAATTCAGAACATCAGAAATGTGAAATTGTTAAATTTATGAGAATATGTATAACAATTCCCTAATTCAAAATAAGCACTGAAACTCAATTCAAACTTTATTTTGTTCTTCCTGAATAGGGATTGTTGAGAAATTTGGTATTGTTTAAAAGCAATTTATGGACTTAATCTATGCATGCATGTTGTATACAATGATACACATTTTAAAATATTATGTTGCTTTAAAAATAATGCATTTTTTGAAGAATGCAGTTTTTATTAGTTAAAATAATCTTTGAATACCTCTTTCTGTTCTTCCACAATACCTTTTTATAT
>NW_004624748.1:27766757-27787059 GCF_000247695.1 Heterocephalus glaber | reverse complement strand
TATGAGCCTGCTGTTGTCATATAGGTAGGTTTTCAAGCTAGGAATATACTTTCTTTAATAGGTGCTGTTCAACTTTTATATTTCCTCCAGAGGTAGTTTCATTAATTTGTCTTCTAAGGTACTTCTTAGAAGTTGTCAAATTTATTTCAAAACAGATTTTTGAAATATGCTTTTTATATCCTTTTAAATTCTGTAAAATCTGTGATAATGTCTCCTAGATCTTAATATTGTAATTTAAAAATATATATAATTGATTTTGTGTAACAGGAAGAAAAGGTCTAAAGGCGCAGGGGAAGTGGGAGGGGTAGGGTAAAGGAAAAAAGGGAAAAGAAAAAATATGAGAAAAGGAAAAAAATGGAAACAAAGTCTTTGTAAATAGGGAAGGGTGAAAGCAGTGAACAGAGGGCACGGGAAGAGGAAAAAAAACCAAGATACTCATGTAAAGGTACAAGATCCCAGTGATGAATATAACTGTATTTTATACCTAAAATTCACCAATAAACTTAATGGAAAAAAAAGTTAATTGAATTTCAATACAAAAGCAAACATAAATTAGAAATATAACTTTTTTAAACAATCCTTCTCAGCTAGGAGTGCTGCTTAGCAGACACAAGACCCTGTATCGAATCCTAAATACCAACAAAATAATCATTCTTCTTCACTGAGAGAAGGTAAAAATGTCTTAAACTAGATCCAGAAAGTATTAAAATTACTTGAAAGTTACTGAAATTGTTCATCAGGGTGCACTCCAAAGAACATTAAAAGTGAAAATACAAACTGAAATAAAGAAATTGGCTTTAGAAATATCCAACAGATTCTACTATATATAAAATATATCAAGATGATATTTATGTTATATATAGTGTATATGTACTTTTTTCATATGGATATATACATATACATTCATACATTCTGTGCTTCTTTCCCTATTTCTCCCTTAAAAATATAAATTCTGGAGCTCAGTGACCCAGTCTTATTTAATGTTGTTAAATCTGAATTCAAAATTCACTCGGTGATATTTGTATAGGGTAAGTGTAGCAAAAAAATTTGTTGAATGAAGAAAATTAATAATTTAAACCTCCCAGAATATACTTTTGTCAATTTAGTGGTTATAATCTCAAGAGAACTCATTATTGCACAAAAACAATTGCAAATATTAAAATATAATATGCCTTACAAGGTAAATTTTATAGCCAATAGAACATGAAGACAGTTTTTGAAAAGAATTCATGTTACAAAGTTATTTTATCAGCCTTAGGCATATTTTCATGGCTTAGCATTCTACTTTAAAAAGAAAAGAAAACAAAAATAGTTTTAAATTTTCCCCAAGCTATGCTTCAAGTTTTCAAGAATACCATTTAACTGTCAGTTCTGAACACCTTAGAATATATCATCTCACTTTCTTGTAGAATAGGATAAAAAAAGTGACAGATATCAGTGTTTTAAAGTTGATTTGGGGAAAATGTAATAAAAATTGCAGGTATATTTTATTTTTAATACTATAACAGATCTTTAAAGGTTACATTGTATATCTCGACATCCTTTAGTCAATAAATAACAAATATTTGCAGTGTTCATTTCATTTTACAAAGCACTAGTACATGGTTTATTCTGTTTGATTTTTATGAGTGAGTAAGATGTTCACATAATTACCTTTCTTCTACAGACAAGAAAGCAAAATCTCAGAGGAAACTAGTGACATTCCCAGAGCCTGAGTTGGAATCCAAAACCACATGTGAATTCAAATACTTCATTCTTCCCAAGACATGAAGCTTATGTTTTCTCATTGCAGATACCTGTTTTGTGATTATAAAATTTTCTAGGCATTGAATAGCTATTCCGCATAGGTGTCTGAATGACAGTTTCTCAGTATCGATGACAAAAAAGCTAAAAAATAATTGTAATTTAGTCATAAAATCACTTTACATTACATCTGTGATACTGAAGATTGCCAAGAAATATGCTCTTCTAGAATTTGTTCTTCCATCTCTAGTTTAGAGTATATTATGCAGGAAACACTGGGTAAAAATAGGGCCTTGTGTTGTTATAAGTATTATGCACTTGGATATCAAAGTTAGTTCCACAAAATAGAGATCTTTAAAAAATAAAATGAATTTTTCTCTGTTTTGTGTGACTACAGAAACATGAACATATATACTGCTGATGATAATTTGCCCATTTACCACAGTCTTTGCAAGCTGGTGTAACATACGTAATAGGAACTTTCCTCCTCACACATCTCAAAAGGTTGTTGTTGTGATGAAAGTACAGTACCAATAAATTTGACTCTGTAGTTGGTAGATGAGAAATCCCTTCAAATAAAAGTGGTGCCACAAATACCCCCTTCCTTGGCCATGATATATTAAAATGAACAATTCCTATACTGGTATATACTTATATCCTGTTAAAAGAAGGCACAAATAAGTCAGTAAAAAAGATGATTCTGTGTAGACTCTTCATGAAGAGAAGGTAATGAGCACCTTTAAAGGCAAATATAATGATACAACTTCACTGTGCCATCCAAATGAATCAATAATTTTTAAAATAAATTTTAGACTCTTTATTTGTTTCTTTTTGTTGGTTTTTTTTTTTTTTGGTACCGAGGATTGAACTTGGGTCCTTGCGCTTGTGCAGCAGGTGGCGAAACCACAGAGCTAAATCCCCAGCCCCAATTTTAGGCTCTTTAAAGCATGAGTCAGAAGGAACATTTTTGTTCTAACACCAATCATGTGTGTCCGCAGGTTCCAGAGCAAAGGACAGTAGGACTCAGTCTGTGTGGGTGTGTGGGAGGAAGTGGGCACCAACAGCCAGGGAAGTGGCAGTTGAAAGTCCTTAGGAAACTCTTATCACACAACGATTCATTTTCTCAGCAACATGGAAAGAAATCTCCACCTATTTCATATTGCTCATCTCAGTGATGCAGTTTGGGATTTCAGACTGACTTCATTTAGATGTAAGGGTAATATTTAGTCCAAAAATAGGAGAGAATGCTCAGAATCATTCAAATATGTGGGAGATTAAACACAGAAAGAAAAACTAAGAGAGAAATTGTGTCATGGTAATAAAATTCTGCTAATCCTGAAAAAGAACGACTTTTTTTTAGATCCTTGGAGTTTTCTAGTCAAGATATGCTTCTTCTTGCTTTCAAAATCTGACTCTATTTATGGTGGGAGTACATCCAGTGTCACATGATTTTTCTAGGCCCTTCATGAAAATTTGATTGTAATTTTCCAGGCACTTTATTTCTAGGTCTTCCTGTAGCGCACTGTGCAAGACTGACCCACTTCTGAACAGTGAAAAATGAGGGGAAGTCTCCCTGAGAGGGGCCTTTTGTGTCTGGGAAAATGTGCTTTCCTGGCACAATGGACAGCTGAGGCTGCTTTCATAGGTTATTTCTGGAACTATGGGAGCCACAGAGGGACACTGGCCTGAAAAATATTAGGTTAAAGCACCAGCTTCCAAAATTGGCAGAGTAAAAGGTGGAAAGAGAATGACCCTTGACGGCACTGTTGAGGTGCCGTTCCATTATCTTTTTTCTACCTCCAGCCATTCTCTTCTGTGGGATATTAATATCTTCGTTGTTTAGGCCATGGTGAGAAAGTTCTCCTTACTCTAGCTTACACCTGAGAACATTTTAACCTAATAAACTTGCTCTCTTACCTGAAGTAAGTGAAATGTAAGTGAAAGGGTTAGGGTTAATTGTTTTTGTTTAACACACTGAGTGAATTTGAAAATTGTGTATTTGTATTTTGTTTTTCATTACTGTGTGTGTATATGTGTCTATGTGTTCCTCTGAATGACTTGTGATTTTTATCGACATTTCCTGAAATGTCGTTGTTAGTGACTTTTGCTTGGTTATCTTTCAAATCTCTCAAAGAAGTGGAGATTTTAGGTTTTGCTTAATTTAAGTGACGGAGTAGGAGGAGGTAGATTATGACTGTCAATTACTTTTTTAGAGACAGAACATTTGTAATTAGATCTACAATTAAATTTGAATAATTCAACAGTATGCGGTGCTGTTGAAATGAATTTAACAACACAGATGTTTTAAATGACAATATATAGTTACCCATAATAACCCCTTTGTAGAGTCTCATGATCATGTAAGGTTATTTAGAGAGAATTATGAGTTTATGCATAATAAGTCAACATTTTTCAATTTAAGAGAATGAATACAGCGTGATTTTTATCACCTCATCTTTCCTTGCAGCTAATTATACACATGAGTCCTGTAGAATGCAGATTCATGTTTAGATTCATATTATTTATGTTGATAATAGTAATAATCAACTTCTATAGAAAATATTATATGGCAGGCTATGTGCTTTGCGTATCAATTCTTTTACTCTTCACAAATACCCTCAGAGATGGTTATTATTATCACATCTTTTCAAATAAGGGAACAAAGACACAGAGAGGCAAAGTGATTTGCCACATGCCAGACAGCCAATAGTTTGAAACAATTCAAACCCAAGATATCTGTTGGATGGTTATCCTCTAATATCTGTAGCATGCCCACAATTCATCTCCTAAAACGTAGGTAAACATAAATTCCCATGAAGGTCAGATCATAATCATACTTAATTCTGACTGAGATTTATGTTCATGGAGTGTGTGCTGTTAAGTGTTTGAATGTATAATCCCATTTAATCTCCATATTAATCCTCTTAATTAGGTATTGTTATTATTCAAATAGGTGAACACATTAAAGTTCAGAAAACAAATTGCCCAAGCCCTACAGCTTATACATAAATGACACATAGACATTTTATTGTGAGTCATATCTGCCTACAGAATATATATGCTCTTGACCAACTTTTCCTAATAAAATGAGTGGCCTTGACTTGACTCCCAACCTGCTAGATATCTGAAACAATGAGTTTTTGTTCTCTAAAATCAAAGCATGAATTCTAGGAACAATGGAGGTTAAGAGTAGGGAGAATTTATGATATTTTATGTAGATTCAATAAAACTTAGTAACTTGAATAATATTGATATCATACAGTGCTTATAGTTTTGTGAAAATGTTTCTGTTTGGAGGGAAGTGGATTCAGACAAGTAGTGATACAATGTTTATACTTGCATCTGGTAATGCACACAGTTAAACTACTACTGGTGTACATCATTGAATGATAAACTTATTTTTATCAGGATATTTGGGTATTATAACTGAGGTCTGGTAAGAGTCAGTGTATTTGTCTTAGAGAAGTTATGAGAAGACCTTTTAAGATGGGAAGAGAACTTAGCTTTCTGCAAAGAATGAGCACAGTGGAGACTCTGGAAAGCTGAAAGGGGAAGATACAACATTAAATCTGAAACAGTGGAAAAACAGAGTTAATTCCAAAAACAATAAAAGAAAAATGACAAGAGAATTGTCAGGAGACAGTACAAGTGAGAGAAGAGACTAGGAAGTGGACTTAGGAGCTGCAGTTCAGAGATATAAAGAGATAGATAGGGAAAGCCCATATGGTTCTAATGCTTCCTGATAATGGTCAAGTTGAACAAATGCTTGCAATTGCTTAGGAAAAAGTTGGTCTTAAACTTCTGTTTTGGGCATAAGGATGTACAACTTCCTTGCTGATCTGAGTATTATTCTTTCCTGACAGAGTCACAACATCCTGAGCACACATCACTAAACAAAACTGCTAACAAATATATATACTTGTAGCATTCACTTTCATCTACTTTGTGCAGATGTAGGGAATAAAAGAGAAGACAATATAGTTAAAATGGGAGGGAGGTCTACAACTAGTAAAATGAATAAATATACATGAAGCACTTGAAAGCTGCCAAAAATAGTATAACATTTTTAAATAGTTGGTCTCAGAGTTGATGAATTCTTACCTTTGAATATATAGTGCCTTACATTCCAGAATATAAAGGTTATAAGTTTTAGTTTATGAATTTAATAGTATGTAGTAAAAACTCAAGAGAAAAATCCTTATAAGGAAACATACATTTTTAAAGCTATTTTGAAGTCATAGTGACAGCAAGATATAAGAAAGTAATTATCATATTTTACACATCTACTATGTTCCAGAAAGTGTGCTTCATACATATGGTCCCTTTTAGCAGAACTGGCATATATTTGCTAATCTTGTATCTAGATAGTCTCTACAAGCAACAAATGCTTTCCTCTGTGCTTTGAGCACATAGTACTTGGGCAGTGAAAAAAGCAACATGCTATGTGTTGTGATTTCTTTGCCTTAGAAATTTTATACCACTCATCACTTCCACCAGTTTGGAAATATTCCCACCTGTTCTAATTTGATTGGTTATATTTGTTGTTCTCTGTTGTAACTTAGTGTATTAAGATGATACAAATCCAGGAAAAAAAATCTGGATGTAGACAGTCTCGATTTCTCTTTGGGATCACATTGAAACTCACTCCAGGAGACTCTTGGTAACATTTCCTGCTCAGAATTCATTAGTGCTAAGGTCAGAATCTTTAAGGTCTAAATTTTGAGACCTGTGAAATTTTAAGTCTGCTATAAAGTGGTAGAGAGGGTAGATTATGCTAACTCTGAGTGCAAGAAGCACATGATCATTCATTTATATAAAAGATTATATCTATGGCATTTGAATCCTATTTATTTTTCAACTATAGCCATCTAAATAATTTTACTAAAATAACTGTATGCATATTAAATAGTGAGTTTGTATTTTATGTTTTAAAATTATCATAAATGTTGCAAATAAAAATCCAATTTGTTAGCCTCATCAATATATCTATATTCTGGTATGTTTTTATTATAAATTTTAGGTTAACATTGTTATCTTGCATAAATAGGAAAGGTATATTTATAATATTGACTATATGTAACTTTCAAAATTTTGATTCAGCAAATATTGAGTACAGAATGTACATTGTATTCCTAATTACGGTTCATACTCTTGTATACTGATTCAGATGAGTACATTACATAAAACAAATGAGTCTTAATTTTTCTATGTTTTTTCATTCTGTCTATTGAAAGTATGCCTTGTTAGAGATGGCATTATATGAACCTAAGAAATAAGAGCCATGTCCTCCTCTGGAGACAGGCTTTATGTACTATGTGCTGTGGACTTGTGTTTTCAGATTCACACTGTGGTTTGCCTATGCAAACAGGTCAAAAACAGCTTGTGGGTTGATAAAACTTAGTCATGATGAAAAAATACCCATAGATTATCTCTGCTGAGGTTTATATTCATATAGTGAGTCTGTATTTGTTGTCACATTCAATTTTCTAAAAGTCAAATTTTAAATAAAATTAAAGGAGTAGATAATTCACTTTGATCTTTAAAATATTTGATGGACCATACATGTTTATGATTGGGTTGCGTATATCAAGACTGAAGAATTAAGGATTTTGTGTCATTTATTAAGATAGCTAGTAATGGCAACATTTGAGATTGGTAAAGTTATACAAACATAGAGTCCCACATATCTTTAGAAGATTCCAAGCCAGATAGGTTTCTTTTGTGGATATTAAGGGAACCAACGTTTGCTTTTTACTTTACAGCATTGGGAAATAAGCTTTACTAGTCCCTGAGGAAAAGTTGAATGTGAATTTAAATAAAGATATTAATAACTTAAGAGAGGGTTCTCTTCAGAAAGCTGTTAAGTGGCTTTAGATATTTTGTGTAGGAATGAATGTGAATCGAATTGGTAATGATACACACAGAGTGATTTTGGAAGAGTTCACCTTTACTCATTTATAACATTTTATAGAGTAAATTAATAGTTACTTTGTAAAGTGAATCCTAATATATACATTATTCATGAGTTATTGATAGAATTTTAACAGAGATATATAAGTTTAGTTTAAATATGCATCTACTGGTACCATTTATTTTAATAGTTCTAAATGTTAAAGTGTAATAGTTCTAAATAGTTTACTATTAGTTATTATATGAATTATGTCTGTGTATATATATGTATGTATATATGTAAATTCAGTGAAAGAAGAACATATACATTTACTATTACTCATTTATAATTCATGATAATATTATATATATTGTTGAAAGACTGGCAAAAAATCATTCCTATTGCCTTTTTTTGGTCAAGTTTGATTATGTGCATGTTTTAGCATTTTATTAAAACATTGACCCAGATTATCTTCAAAATTTCTCATGTAAATAATAAAAATCACTTTCATGTTCCTTTTAAAATCTTTGAATTTTAAAATGAATTTAAATAAACAGTCACAGTTTAGTATCTCAAATTATATGTAAAACTATAATTGTCAATTGAATTTCCTAGGGTGCCTACTACAAATAAATCTAACAAAAACTTTAAAATGTAGATATTAAATAAGGAAGGGTTATATGTTAGTAGCTACATATTGGTGTTTAAATGAAGTAAATTTAATCAGAAATAGAGTATAAAATACAATAAAAATAATACATTGATATTTTATTTCATTCTCTGAAATGATTCAGTACTTCATTGAATTAACAATACCTAGGTTAAGTCTTTTAAAATATAAGAGGTGTAGGGGCTGGGGATTTACCTCTGGGGTTCCGCTGCCTGCCTCCCAAGTACAAGGACCCAAGTTCGATCCCTGGTGCCAAAAGAAAAAAAATATATATATAAGGGATGTACATGCTTGGGCTTTGTATATATTCTTCTCCTCTATTTTCTAAGTTTAGGAAGATTCTAAACTTAAGACAGGCATAAAAGGTCAATACAGAATGTTCTTTACTGTAAAAGAAAGATTTTTTTTAAAGATGGGAGGTTTCTCAAAAACTAAAAATAGAACCCCCATGTGATCCAGCTGTCCCAATACTGGATATATATAGAAAGAAAATGAAATCAACATGTCAAAAGATGCCTGCACTCTCATGTTTATTGCAGCAATATTTAGAATTCATGATGTAATATTCAGGATACAGAATCAGCCTAGATGCCCATCGACGGTTAAGTAATATAGAATACTATTCAGCTATAATGAGGCATGAAAATCTGTCATTTGCAATGACATCAGGGGATCTGGAAGATACCATATTAAGTGAAATAAGTCAGGCACAGAGAGACAAACACTGCAAGATTTAATTCATAAGTGGAATTTAAAATAACCTGATATTATAGAGGTAAGATATATATATATTGGTTACCAGAGACTGGAGAGATTAAGAGGAAGAAAAAAAGGAGAGAAGTTGATCAGTGTGTACAATGTGATTATGTGATGAGAGAAATAAATCCTGGTGTTTTATGAAACACCAGGGTGAATATAATTTACAGCAGTACATTATATATCTTAAACTAGAAGAGGAATTTGAATGTTTTGCCCATACAAACTTTGATAAAAGTTTAAGATAATGGATATGCTAATTATCCTGAGTTGATCACTGCACCGTGTGGGCATGAGTCAAAACATCACATGGTACTTCATAAATGTGTATAAATATGAATCAGCCAAATATTTTTTAAAAATTAAAATATTCTGGGGGCCGGGGATTTGGCTTAGTGGTTTCGTCTCCTGCTGCACAAGCGCAAGGACCCGAGTTCGATCCCCCCTGGTACCGAAAAAAAACCAAACAAACATATTCAGACATATCTGCCTATGTCTACTGTCAGTAACTACAATGTCAGACAATCAATAAGATATAATTGTTATAGTATACATGCAATTTTCTTTCTAAATATATGAGCTTTTTTCTACTTTACATGAGCAGAAAAGTTACATAGTGAAACATGATTTTGAAGAACAATGAATTAATTCAGATATTGATCCAGTACACTTTTTCCCCTGCTCTTTTAGTCTTCTGATAGTAGGAGGAGGACACGTGGAGCTTTAGAGCTAGACTGCTAAGGTTTCATTGCTAATTGCAATGAAAATTTGGGGAAGTTATTTTACAATTGTTGCCTTGGTTTTCTCAAATGTGAAAGTGGATAATAATAGAAATGTCTTCATAAGGCTTTTTACAGAGATTAAACCTGTTAATTACAATAAAATTCTTTGCACACTGGCAAAAATAATATGATATACACATTAGGTAGTAAAATGCTAAGATAAAAATACTGCATGCCAGTGTTTCAGGCCTATTAAAGACTTACACATCCACAGAATGTTAAAACTGAGACCCATTAAATAGAATTGAAGTTATACTCAAATTTAATTTTTGCTGATTCCTAGAGTAAATCTCTGCAAGAGTAATCTTCTAAAAAGAAGAAAGACTAGCAGCCCTACTAGATCAATTAAATGGAATTGACTGTTTTTAGCTAAACTTGTAGAAGCTGAGTAACTGCTAAGATTGTCTTTTTTGCTTATTTTACAATTGGGTCTCTTTGTTTTCAAGGTAACAATTTAACAATCACCTTTTCTCACTGTTGCCTCCCTCTTCTCTGGAAAAAAAGCATCTGCAAACTGAGCAGTCTTCTTAAAACTATAGCTAAAAATATGGAGTAAAAACAGAGTTTGATTCCTATATGCAAGTAGCCTTTTTTAAAGATCTCGGCAAGGATTCTTTGGTTCTGTTTCAGTACGTAAGGACTCATTTCCCTCAGTCATTCAGAACTAACTTCTTCAGGTCAGATATTTGTAGTTAACATTAATAACAGCTATCTTTTAAAATACTTATCATTTATCACTCACTGTGTTTTATGTACTTTCATTCATTTATTTAAAACATTAATATGCCTCAATAACCTGTGTGAAATTTAGACTCGGAGAGATAAAACATCTGTCTGAATTCACTAGGCAAAAATTGAATAGGTAGAATTAAAATCCATATTAAGTCTATGCCATCCTTAATGCTAATGTCTATATGAATTTATAAAGCCTTTTTGGATTTTAAGGCTTGTGTTTCTAAAGTGCCACATATATTCTTACCTGAGCCAAAAATTTTCTTTAATTATTTATTTATAACATTTCACATAATTGGTTTTATTAACCTCATCATAGAGAATTGATAAGTGTTTGTATGCCTTTAAGTCAGGCCTGGTTTGGTGAGCTGTTTTTCACAGTTAAATTGACCTAGATTCTTGTAAATCATCAGTACTTTTCAGGAATATTGCACTTTTCAAAGACACATTAACACTTTCAGATTTCCAGAGTATTTTAGTGATAAGTGCTAATGTTCTCAGGGAATTGAGTTAATATGTCCTATAAAAGTGCCTATATTTTAAGAAGCAGGTACTGTATAAATATGGCAAGCCATGAAGGTATGCAGATATACTAAAATTCAACAAGATAAATAATTCTGGGCCAAAAAAGTGCTCTTAAGTCATATTGTTACTGTTTACATTTTATTTTATTGTTTTTGCTTTTCTCACTTATGACTGTGTATTCAAGACACAGATGACAGAATTCACACTGACAAAGGAGGGTCATATCATATCTTTTTAACTTGGAAGCAATTATATTAATTTACAAATGCTATTGATTAGTACTTGCTTAATCATTTGAGGAACAGAAACATTCCTGAGAAACAAACACAGAAAGGGAGGAGAGACCAAAAAACGGAGCTGGCCTTGTGGTTCAGTAATTCATTGGAGACCACTATAGAAAGACAAATTCTAGAAAGACAGATAGACAGTATAATTCATAATATCATCACTCTGCCATTAGCTTTGAAGGACAATTTAAGTGACTCTATCCATGAAATGCTGTGGGTATGTTTATCAGCAACAGCCACGGAGGGTAAAATGTCCAAATTGGAAGAAGAGGGAGATGGGATGGAGAGAGAGAGACAGAGAGAGAGAGGGAGAGGGGGAGGAGGAGGGGGAGGGGGAGGGGAGGGAGAGGGAAGATAACCTAACCGTGAGGGAATGGGAAATCTGTAAGAAAAAAAGCTGGGATGCATAGCTTCATGAAGTAATTAATTGCTTCATATAAAAGGTGATATGAGATGTAGAAATTTCCAGATTTTCAGTGCGCTATTATCAGTTTTTGAAAGAATATTTCCTTATAATTTAAAAATAAAATATAATAAAAATGTTCCATAAAAATAGAATGAATAATATGAATATCTACTTGGTCACAGATAAGAAACAGAATGAATCCAGTTTGAAGTATTCTGTTACTGTTTAAAGTTATTTTTCTCTTTCTGTCCATTCTCTCTTCCTCTACCCTTCCTTCTTTCTTTCCTTTCCCTCCTTTGGTCCTAGCTGTCTGAACATGTTAAATTTAAGAACCAAATTAGGCATCCAAATGGTGATATTGAACAGGCAGTTGGATAACCAAATCTGGAGAGGACAGAATACTAGTGCAAGTTAAACAGATTTCAGAATAAAGAGGCAAAAAGAAAACAAAATAGTACTAAATTAGCTGCTGGATTGAAGAACAGGAAAATCATTATTGACATAAATAAGAGAAGTTTCAGTGAACAGAAGTAAGCATGGAATCTAACAGGGATGGCTTCACAACTGAATGGAATAAAGTAGAAAAACAAGAGTATTGATAAAAATTAAAGTGAATTATTTCAAAAATTAGTACCATAAACAACACATCATCATTAATCCCCCTGAAAATATTCCCCCTTCAAACACACTTATCCCATTGTTCTTGCCACTTTCTGAAGTAGTTCAGGACATCCTCTTTTTTGAGTGTAATTAATTGAGCTTTCTTGACTGCCTCCATGTCCTGAATCAGTTCAAAGAATTTGCCTTTCATTGTTATTCTGACTTTGTGGAAGAAGCAGAAATTGCACAGTGCCATATCTGGTGAATAAGGTGGATGAGAACACATGGTAATGTTTTTACTAGTCTGCATTTCTGTTGGATGGCACTCAGCAGCAG
This sequence comes from Heterocephalus glaber, assembly GCF_000247695.1. The sequence goes on along the minus strand of NW_004624748.1, from coordinate 27,774,332 downwards.
CATTTACTATGTATTTTATCAAATTTCCTAAGACTTGAAAGAACTTCAGAAAGAGGCAGTAATGATGGGATTTGTTTGAAACTCAGGGGAGTATTTTGAGTGGGATTAATGACAATATGTCTATTACTGTAATGAATTATTTTTATTTATACATTCATCATATATTTGATAACCCCTTGCATAATCAACTTCTGTGACTATTTTATGCTAAACATAAAAGTAAAAAAATGTAACTGGAATGAGATTAAGAATGAAGAATTTTGGTTTTCCTATTTTCTTTTTCTGATTGATATGATCTATTCAGAAGTAAAATATAAATAGGGCCAGGGATTTAGCTCAGTGACACCATGTCTGGTTCGCAAGTGCAAGGTCCTGAGTTCAATCCCCATTACCAAAAAAAAAAAAAAGAAAGAAAAAAAGAATAAGTAAAATATAAATGATACAGGAGAAGGAGATAATTGCTAAGCCAATGTTCCTGAGTTATTGACAATGGGTGGTATCTAGAGTCTGCCCTTACACAACAAAGAGACAGTTCAATGATAGAAACAGGAGGAAAGACAATAGATACACATACAGAAGTAAGTTGACTAGGAGATGTGAGATGTTTTTCTTTCTAAGAGAGGTAAATTTTGAAGTAATCATTCTAGAAAGAGGTTGAGGAAAAATATCAGATGTTTGCAAAGAAAAGAAGATGATATAAATTTTTAGTGAATAGTCTGGTTACTTACCTATGTGTGGAAGATTGCTACAAGAATCTACTAGGAACCAGGAAAAGTGATTGTCTTTGTGGAGGAGAATTTGTAAGTCCGAGAATTGGGATAAAGAGAAACAACTTTTTATTCTGTTTAATGTATACTTTTAATGCTGTTTGCTTTTTTTTTAACCTATGCATTTTAAAATATATGCAAACACAAAAAAATCCTGTCAGATCATTGTAAGTTGGGAACAGTCTGCATTTGTCCTCAACTTTTGTGTACGTGAAACCACTAGATGTTGTGTCCCAGTTTGAAAGCCAAAGAGCAAAAGTCCTTGGTGACTTTTGATGTGAGGATTTGAAATTTCCCGAGACAAGCTCAGGAAGATTGGGTTAGTTTTTGTAAATGAAAGCTATTTTTCATTTGATACTTTACTTCTAGTGTAGTTTTGAAAACACTTCACTAGCCACATGTGATAAACTAGATTTATGAAGTCCATTTTTGTGGATGGGATTTTGCACTTGATATAAAGTCACATGAAGGAAAGGTTTGAGTCTGTTCCTCAGAACTGGAACCATCATAAGGTTCCATCATAACCACCATCCTGGTGGAAGATGGTGCCACTTTGACCTAGCAGCAGCCTGTGGGTGAAAATGAAGAAAAAGCCTTAGATGGCTGAAGATAACATTCATAATGGCATGGAGCAGCTGTTATTTCCATATTATCTCTTGGATATGAAGATAATGATGTGAAGTTCTAATATGCGTGAAAATCTAAATCAGGCTGAAGAAGAAAGAGCTAGGAGGTACTGAGGAATGAGGAACTTCAGATCAGGGAGAAATTTTGTATTTGAAAATAAATTGTCTATATTTATATGAATAAACATTCATTTTTGAGTAAAAAAAATATATGCAAACACATAAAAAGAGAGTAAGCTTTACCTCCTTTATGAGTGCTTTTGCTGTATTCCCTTGCTATAATTAAAGAGAACTACTCCCTTACGGCATCATATTTTATACTAATTACCTTTCAAAAACTAAATATCTGCGTTCGAGTTGTATTAGGAATTTTTCCAGATAAGAAAGCATCTTTTATTAAACTGTTTTGGAATGAGCCCCTCTACAAAGCCTGAAGCAGCCAGGAAGAAGTGGTGAGAAAGTGAGAGCCTCTTTTAGTCAACTCTTCTTTTAGTCATCTCTGTGACATTAACATTTAAACAGAATTGTGAATAATTTCACTCTTATGCATGTGTTATATGTGTGGGTTTGAAACAGTTTTTCTAAAATGTATTTCCCAATCTTTTACATTAACTTCAACTAAGATACACAATTTCCTATCTCCCCAGCCATATTAAAATATTATAGCCATTCCACAACCTACATTCTATATTTGTGATCTTTAGAATTCTTTCTTTTCAGTGAACCTGGGTGCTTCTTAAAGAACATGTTGAAACCATTTACATTAGACTTAAAGTCAACCTTTCTTCATTTAGCATATTTCAATGGTATGTAATGACATGAGTCAAGTGATTTGATTTCCTTTAGTTTATCTGAGCTTATTGAAGTAAAAATGTTAATATATTTTAATAAAACATTTTACTGGCCAATATAAAAGAGATTTTATGTAAAACCTATGCATTTATTTCATTAAAATAAACATTGGCATTTAATTTATCCATGACTTTTAAAGTGAAAAGAAATTTAATACTTTTAATAATAGTTTCACAAATTAGAAAACTGAGACACAATAAAGTAAAGGAAGAGCCTAGTTCAGAGTTCTTTTGTTTAATGCTTTGGTTAGTTTAAGATAAGCCATGAAAGAAAAATTTTGATGTGAATAAAACTAGGCAGTATACTGCCTACCTTCACAGTATAATTATTTTGAAGCATATAAATCAGAAGAATTGAGCTGTCACATATACTTATGTCTTACTAAAATCAAATCTATATATATTTAGCTAGCAATTTTGTAAGCCACAGCTCCACTATTTAGTCCAAATCATTATAAATATTGTTAAAGCAAAGATATAACAAAATTTAAATTATTTCTAATGTATTTTTATGCCATCAAAATTGTTATACTTAAGTTTCTGGATTTATTAAAATATTACTGTTCCCTATAAATGTATTTCATTACTTGAATTCTGATCACGCCAACATTTTTTAAAGATCATTCAAGGTTACCATCCTCATCCTTCTGATTTTCACAAGCTGCTGTTTTCTCAATGCTGCGGTGTAAATCAGTGTTCCCCTTGTTATTAAATCACTCAAGTCACATTTCACTCAAGATGATACAGATGTATAAATTGCTACTGCTGAAACTTCAGTTTCCACCAGATGTTCAAGAAAGGCTAATATGCCTTTCACCCTAAATATGGCTTAGTTTTCTCCTTTCTTAGAAAATATGTATTAGATAAATAAGATAGTATATCCTCAGTATAGTGAAGGTGAAGTTTGCTATGCCTGAAATAAAGACAATGAAAAATTAAGTCCAATACATGAAATATATCTTTTGTACAAAAGAAATAGAAGTTAGAACTTGAAATACAAAACTTAGATTTCCAGAAGACACTGTGATATTAAGATATTTTTACTTATCTCTTTGTAAATTCTTCCTTTCTTAAGAGTACTACCAAAATTTAGGGAGCTGTGGCCAAGTACTTTCCTGCCAATAGTCCACTTGGAGTCCTCTCTCTGGAGTAAAGGGAAAAGATTTGTTCCTTTAAGCATGTCCAAGTCTTTTGATTACTTCTATTACTCACAGTCTTTATATCTGGCTATTAAATTGTGCAATTTTCCTTCATCATAGACTTGGGCTGCTTCAGGTTGAGCACGCTGTACTCTCTCTTCTAATTCCAGTAAAGTCAATTATATAAACTCTTTTGCTTTTACAAAATGCTCTTTAGCACACTGATTCTCTCATAGCAGGCAGAGCTAAGCAAAAGAGAATTGTGGAACCTTTTCAGGTATAGCTGTGTTCTGCTCAGCAGGTACATTTATTACTAATGGGTAAAATAGTCTCCTTTTTTTAGCTACATAATGCTCCTGAAGCCTTCCGTTTTCTGGTTTTGATAGACATTGCGCTTACACTGAGAGAGGAAGGTGAATGCCATTGATCCCACCAAGAAGCTGCCGCAGGAGCACTTTTTATCATTCAGTTTGCTTCCTAAGAAGGTGACTACATTTATATTAATTGGCTGATTTGCATTGTATACTGAGGTCCTCCCTGACTTAACCACTTGAACAGACTTGCTGGTGTGTGTAAACATACATAACAAGGAAAGATTCCAATAATTTTGTTTTCATATTTACAAAATAAATATTTGAACAGAATGGATTCCATTGATCACTTTGGGGTATGCAGTGTATAATGAATGTACTCTGAAATTCTGGCATCAGTTATATTTAAATTCTTAATGCTGATGGATTGTTTTGCCTCTCCTTTTGTCTCCAAGACTCATATATTAATAAATAACACAGAACGGTGTGTAGATTCATTGCTTATTCATGCCAATGGCTGACGAAATAGCCCTTGCTAATAATGACTAATTGTATCTTTGAGGAAAGCATGATGATTTGGGGAGGGAAGAGAAGATAGCATCATTTGTTGTGTCTGAGATACTCCTGCATCTACAAAATGTATTTTCATGGTGTCTGTAAAAGGGGTGAATCCATAAATTCAGCGAATTTTTTATTAAAGGTATTTACTCTGTTGCTGGTGAAAGTGAGTTCAGTGGACTTGTAGGCTACAAAGTACTAGGTTTCCCTTTGAGCTTGGTAATAAAAATGCAGAACTCCAGGCCTCATACCAGACTTGATGAGTTTGGGAGTCCCGTACCCTCCTTCCATCTCTCCTTTCTTTGACTCTCTCATTTCATTGTCTACTGTACAACAAAAATATAAGCAGCAAAGTATAAGCAGAGAAGAAAGAACACTGGTCAAATTTTATGTGACATGTCCTAAGCCATTTTCTTTTCTTAAAAAACTTGAAATTCTATCTGATGGTCAGAAGAAGGGGAGAACTTTAATGCCTGAGAGAATACATTTCGTACTCTCCAGAATGCAAAAGGTACAGAATAAAGCTAAATGTTTATACTCTTAATATATTTTCCCAATAGCAGAGCTTTTACCTAAAAAAATAATTCTCTTCCTTGCAAATTCTCACTTAGGAATTGATTAATCTGCTTCTTCCACCATGATTGCAAACTACGTCTGAGTCCTGTATTAATGGGTGTGTGTCTATAAGGCATTTTCTTTGAAGAAAATGTTCAAACAGTGACACCATATTTTAGTTTATTCGAAGAACATTTTTCCTTTTACAGGTAGTAGAAATTTGTTTTGCTGAACTCTTCTTATACAATAAAAGAGTGCAACTATCACACATAGATGAACTGACTTGAAAGATCCTAAATGCTTTGCCATATATCCCTTTTTCTCTCTGCTTAAAGGATGTAAGGCATTCAAAGTTTTAAAATGTTTGAATCATACACCAATATTGCCCAAACTAATATGCACATTAGAACCATCTGCTGATCTTTTGGATATTCCAAAGCTCAGGCCATATTCCAAACAAATTAACTAACAATCTCTAAGGGTGGAACACAGACATCAGTATTTTTGAGGTTCCCTAGATGAGTTCAATTTGAAGTCAATTTGGGGAGCCATTGGCATAGACAAAGATGCAATTGTGGATGATTTGAACTGTAATATGTAGCTTCCTCGATTGTTCTACTTAATTTCATCCTCAGGTAAAAAGCTTATTTTTCAACAAAGTTCTTAAATGAATATCCTTTCCTGACTTCTTTATTACTTACAATGAAAGTTTGAACTGTCAAAATTAGCACTGTCTTTTCAGTTTGTAAGCTTTATTTATCTCTCCAAGCCAATCATTTCAAATATGTATGTTAAAAACTGGGGCGGAGTCTTAGCTATTATCATTTACCCCCTGTTGCACTATTCTGCACAGATGTTTTTGCATAATAACAGTAGTGTATTAGTAAAGGGGCCTGGGGAACATTGGTTTGTACCTTTGCTAATTTTCATGGTGTACGTACTCCCACTGTGACTGATGTCACATTAAAAATTGCTTGCAAAATTTGTGAATATTTGATAGTCAGTTCTTGCACACTGATACAAATTTGTTCCACTACACTGTTGCAGCCAGTACTCAGTAGGAGAGGTGGTAAACTAGGATACACTAAGGTCTCTGATTACACAGGAATCTTTTCCTTAATACCTTTCCACTTGTGTGAAAAATTGTTCAACGTTATAATCCTATATGGTTATTTATTTAATGACAAAAGAAAAATTAGCACTTGCTACCAACAAAATTTTCTTCACAATTTAGCTGGCAAGCACATTTTGCTCAGTGTAATTGATGTGTCTATAATAGTTATTTATTAATTCTCAATACTATGACAATACTCCTCATGAAAAAAAGGAATTATACAGTGACATAAAACAACAGATTCCTAAAATTATAGGTTTTATATTTATATTAGTTTAATGCTATCACATCTTCTGAAAGCAATCCAAAATCACCATCAACAAAAGTCATTAATAGCAATTTTTTCTTGAAGAACTGTTAATATGGACACAGATGTTTTTTAAAAGGTTAGAAGGCATGTGCATTAACATATTAGCTAAACTAAAAACATTATTTGACTGAGCTATTTTTTTCATGATCTATACTACTTCCAAACAATTTTTCTGCATTTAACATAAACCTTAATTTTGATTCAGTGAAGTCTGAGGAGAAAAATATACAGTATCTCAGAGGAGCTTGGAGATTAAGTATTTTAACTCGGAGTAAATATTTTTGGTTAAAGCTGATTTATTTAACTTTTATATAACTGAAAACTATGCAAAGAGAATTTTCTAAAATGTAACAAATGTGATTTATACTCTCAAATTCCATATAAATGAATCACAGACAGACTATATGAGTCAGACATAATCTTTTAAGAGGTTTAATATGCTAGTGACATATTAGGAACTGACCCGATTAATTTATTTTAGCATTTTAAGGACCAACTCTCCGGGCTGTACTTAGTAATGGGATGGAGGAGGATATGGAAAGTCTCAATTGTTAACTAGTATTAACCTTTCTCATTTCCACCTCTAATAATTTGTTTAAAAATATGGAAAACCCTTGGCCAGTTCCTGTTGCAGCCTTCTGTGAATGATCGTGTCAGTATTATTTTTTAAAATTGAAGAAACAACCTGAATGTAAGGAGAAGCCTCCAGTATTGTCACCTGTGTTGAGATTCTATGATGATTAGGATGAATGCCCCCAGTGAAGGTGTGCATGCTGGAGTAGGTTAGGCAGTTCTGCAGGTGTTGAGTGTAGGAACCAGAGTCTGCAGCTCCTCCTGTCTCTGTCACTCAGCAGCTATACCTGTCGCTCCCACTGATTCATCTAAGGGACCTTGAAAAAAGTCATTTAAAACTCCAAGTATGCGTTTTTTTTAAACAAGAAGATGGTTTAAATTTAACTACTTTATAATGTCACTGGTAAAAGCCCCATGGAATGCTTTTCAGCTCCTGAGAAAAAAGTTTCAGTCTTTTTATAAATTGTTCTCAACCGTTATGGTTTTTTTTCTTAAATCTGAAATTCACCCCACTTGACAGAATACTGTGAATATTTACCATTTCCCACTACAATTGTTGATATTCTTATATTATCATGTATGAATTTCTTAATATAAACCATACTGAGTCTACAGTTCATTCTCCCATGGCTTCCTGTGTGTAAGGCAACTTGGGCGTGATAAATTTTTTTAAATTAGAAAAGATAGCAATTCTGCATTTGAATATTTACTCTATATTTATAAATGACAAAGCTACTTTCCTTTCTTTTCCTTATATGCTTTATTATTTAA
>NW_004624748.1:27710670-27766657 GCF_000247695.1 Heterocephalus glaber | reverse complement strand
GTACCAGGGATTAAACGCAGGACCTTGCGTTTTCGAGGCAGCCACAGTGCCGCTCAGCTATATGCCCAGCCCATTAAGCTACAATTTATATATTAAACTTGAGAGCGCCATGTGTTTTCTGTCATGCTAATTCCCATTGTGTATTTTCAACAATATTCACAGTGTTTATATTTTATATCTCTAGCTGGAAGTCATTAGTTGCCACAAAGTCTCAAAAACTTAAATGGTATAAGACAAAAACATAAAAATGGCATTATTGATTTTTATCACATGATGAGGAACAAATTGCGTGTTACTTTTCTGGTTGTTTCTCCTCACTCTTTTATCTAGGAAACAGATGCCTTTCAAATAAACAAACTGTAACTGCTAACTGGATGTGAGGTGTAGGTAATGATACTGTGCATGAGAAAAACAGTGGCACACCTCACCATATTTTCCTTGGTTATGTATGATTTGCCTAATCTGTATAAATGTTAAAGGATGTAAAGGCAAGCCTAGAGCTAATTGTATTGAATCTAGAATCTGATGTGATATGCAGATATTTATTAGATGCTAAAACATCAAACATTAATGCATAGCTTTAAGCACAATAATGCATTTTGTCTTCTTGTTCATTAGGAAAGTGAGGTAAACTGGCACTACAGCAATTTCAAATTGAAACAGCAATCTTTACCTGACTTTCCAATGCACCATAAGAATCAAACTTTTTGTGGCTGTCATTCCTTTTGTGGCTTTGCTATATTAAGTACTTCAGAAATTTTTACAGCAATATATCAACTCAAAGTCAAAACCAAAATAAATATATAAAAATTAAAAGCTCTTTTTAAAAACACTCAAAAGTCATAATCATTAGGTTCCATTTGCAATCAGAAGTGAACATTTATTTATTTTCATCCAAAGAGCATAACTAACATCAAAAATACTGTCAAGTCTATATTTCTCTGCACTGTTGCACTAGGTAGAAGCCATGTTGAAGTAGTAGACAGCCCAACATTGTAAACAACCCAGAAGTAGAATCCTAAGTACAAATAATTGTGTGACTCAGAAGGTTAGATTTCTTTTCCTCTGGGTCTGCCTCTATTTGGTTACTGTACTTTAAGGCAATAATCTTTTTTTGCTTTGGATTTTTTGAGATAGGGTCTCACTAAGTAGCTCGGGTTAGCCTTGAACTTACTATGTAGCCCATGTTAGCTTCGAACCTCAGATTATCTTCAGGCCTCAGCCTCCTGAATGGTGCTATTACAGATGTGAGCTGCTACACCTGGCAATAATCTTTTACTGTTTCCTCAGAAGAAAAACTTGGAACCCCACGATTTTAGTGCATGGTATGGTTGCACTGTTTCAGTGTCACTAAGTGCCTTTGGAATAGTAACAAAAATTTTGTTTTAAATAAGATTTTGGGTATAATCAAGATGCTATCTTATTTTATTGGTGTTGTACATGCCTGAATTGCATTCCAGCATATTTCCAATTAAATTATGTACGTTAAATACTTCATTTTATCTAGGGAAATTATGGAGAAAGTCACAAATTGTGAAAGTGAAGAAAACAGTAGAAATCAATATAATGTAGAAAATAGAAAATGATTTCAGCTGGAGAGCTTGTGGCTTTTTAAAATTTGTGAAGGAAATAATTCCCTATTAAATATTATTTTGAGCATATATTATTATTCTGAATCTAAACACAGCATATTTTATACCTAATTTAGATATAGTTTTATATACATCAGTAATAATAAAATTCTGATCTGAAATAAGCTAAACAAAGAATTATTTGAAAAACTGTACATTCTGTATAAAGTTGAATAAGAATAGTCTGCAGTAAAATAGCCCAGCTATCATATATGATTTAAAAACACTAGGGCTGGGGATTTAGCTCAGTGGTTCTGCCTCCTTCCTCGCAAGCACAAGGTCCTCAGTTTGATCCCTGGTACCAAAAAATGAATAAATAAATAAATAAATAAATATAAAAACACTAATACTCAAATGTACAGAGTTAATATTTTCATTACATACAAGATATTATTGTCAGAAAAAGCTTGTTTTATTTTTGTATAGATAGCAGTGGGTTGGGTATTTAACAGAATTAATTAACAGACCTGTTTCCAAATTCTTAGGACCTTGAAATGTAGGATTCATATATATTTAATATATATGTCACTCCATAGCCATTTGTCTGCTGCTACAACAGAATACCATAGACATAGTAATTTTTAAAGGATATCAATTTATTGTTCATAGTTCTGGAAGCTAAGAAGCCCACATGCTTGATTTTATAGCACCCTAGAGATAACTAAGCTCCTCCCTAAATAATAGCATTAATCCATTCATAAAAATGGAACCCTTATTACTTAATTAACTATAAAAGTACCCACTCCTCAATACTTTCACAGTGGCAAATAAAATTCAATGTAAATTTTTAAGTGAACATTCAAACAATAACAACTAACAAATTAAATCAATGTCGAGATATAACAACCTGGTAGCCAGATTAATTAATTTATTTCAGGCATATTATTCAGGGACCAGAAAAAACAGTTTTATTAGTGATGTGTATGTGGAAATGAGCCAAAACAGTGCATCAAAACTAAAGAAAGATGGTGTGATTTATATCATTGTACATGGAGTTATAAGGGAACTATTAAAAACTCAATACTTTAAATTTTTAAAAAGCTTAGCATAACTCATTATTTTCCAGCTTTGCTGTAATTTGCACTCACCTGAGGCCATTTTAAAAATATTGGCTAGCTCTCATATCAGATATTCTAATTTAATTATTATGTGGTGTGATTTAGGTATTGGAATTTCTAAGTACTCCCTACACAATTTTAAGACACATTAATATTTAGGAAATCACTGGCAGAAATAACTAAAATTTATATATATATATATATATACAATTTATATATTTATTTTATATATAATAATTTTTATAATCAGTAGGTTTTTGTATTTGTAATTTTCTTGAGAATAAATGTAATAAACTATTTTAAAATTAGAAACAAGCTCTACTTGGATTTAAAAAGCAGTGTGGATTATTTGGGTTGTCAACAGCTGTTAGATACATTCATTGGAATTCTATGTAATATTTAAAGTGAACATATTGAAGCATTACATATTAATGTTGATAAATATCAAAGTGATATAATTTATTTTTGGAAAGCTCAAGAAGCATTTATATATTATGACATCATCCATATCAATTTTAGAGACTTTAAAATAATTGCTTTGGTTTATGAGTATACAATAAAAATTAAAAGCATGAATAGTCATAATGTTCATTAAATTTAGGATAGTGATAACTGCTGGGAAATGAGATAAGCAGCAGGTTTAAGAAGCTCAAACTGGGTGTGGAAGTGCAGGCCTATAATCCCAACACACTAGGAAGGAAAGACAGGAAGATTGGAAGTTTGAGCCCAGCCTAGGCAAGTTACTGACTCAGTGAGAGCCTGTCTCAAAATAAAAAAAATTAAAAAGGGGTTGTGTACCTAGCTCAGCCCTAAATTCAATCTCCAGTACTGCAAAAAGGAAAGACTAATAAAAATGGAGATCACAGTTTTTGAGTTTAGTTTTTCAAATAATATCCGATTCAAATATGGTAATATGATAAAATTTGACAAGGCTGAGGGTAACACCCATGTGTTTGTTATGTTATTCTTTATTATGTTTTGAGAGCTCAACAGTTTTCATAGCCAAATGTAAGATTCTTTCCAATTCTACTCTTATTCAGACTACAGAATAATGAACTAGGCAGTGATATTTGGAGGAAAAAGAGAAAAATAATGCAATTTGAATATGTTATGATCCATTTTATCAATCAAACAACTTGAGGAACTGCAGAAACTGGGATCCAATGGTTTTCTCAAAGTTGAATTTTAACACAGTAAAAGTGAAACAAGGGGAAATTCACCAGATATGGCTTGAGTTTTAAACTTCATTCTTTTTATTGGCAGAATTCAGATTTTTAACTTTTTTCTTGAATTTTCCAGATAATTTTTGACTTTGTTTTCTTAATGTTCAACCATCAGATAAAAAGCATTATATTTAAAACATTATCATATTGTGAAAATATACCAAAATATGTTTATTTAGAAATATTAAAAGTTTGTATCCAAATGGAAGTTCTAAACTCTGGTAAGAGTTCTCTATAGACAGTTGGAAGATCAGTGAACACTCAACTCAGAGAAATGATGTTCATCTATTCAATTTTCACCATTTCAAGGATCATATAAACTTCTGAAGTTGTAGGTAGGCTATAAATAATCTTTTTTCTGTCTTTTTTATGTATAAGATTTCACAGTAAAGCCTTATATTGACTGTATATTTTGAAAATGAATGATAATGTAAATGACCCAGTTCCATTTGGCCCATGGTACATTAGGCCAATCATTAAAATGACAGAGTTTTATGAAGAGAAAGATTAATGAGGATGTGGCCATATGTAGAAAGGGAGAAGCACATTTCTAATCTGCCTCCTTGAGGTAGAGTTTGAGAATATTCATGTATGGGCTAAAGCATAGGTAAAGGTGATTGGCAGTTAGAAAGTAATCAATGTCTGTGCATGTGTAGTCAAACTTCATCAAATGTTACCCGGTGACCTACCAGTCAGAAATGTGACCTATACCTCTAAATTGGTGACTTTGAAAATTAGCTAAGAGCAGGTGATGCAAATAAGCAGTATTGGGAATTAAGAATAGGTGGTTTTTCAGTTTTCCCCTTGGTTTAAATAGCAACTAAAGAAGTAAAATATTACTTTTCAAGTTTTTGATACTCTATCTTCACAATGAAACACTGTCAAAAGAAACCATATATTATGAATGAATAGAAACTATTTTTAGCCTCACATATGATTTTATTTTTAAAATATAGAGCTATTAAAAATATAGAGGCAGCTAATAAATATCAATGTGCCCATTCAGCAATATACATGGAAGAAAATGTTCAACTTGGATTTAACTAGCGTTAAATAGAACTTTTCATTTCCATTTATATTTTCATTCTCAAAACATTTATTAAGAATTTAACATGCAGCTCAGATTAGCTCAACTACAGCACAAGAATTTGTACTTGTGGTCTTGAAATAGGGAGCAACAAGAATGTTTTTAATCAAATTTTATATTTTTATTGTAAAAAGTTATTAAAAACTTATAAGAATGCCAATATGCATAAAAATGAATACATTTTGGAGGGAGAAGAATACTTGCAGATGGTTCTCAATTTACAGTGATTTAGCTTAACAAATTTTCAGCTTTATGACAGTATAAAAACATGCTATCAGTAGAAATCATAGAGAATTTAGAATTTTGACCTTTTCCTGGTCTAGTGATGAATGGCATAATACTCTCTGGCAGTACTGGGAATCAAAAGTGTTATAATTTAAATATGGATGGTCCCCCAATGCCCCCATGGGCTCATTGGGGTTTGGAAAGGTGGGTAGTTTATGAGGACATTACAGCTGACTTTCTGTTAGGAGGTGGGGTCTGGCCAGAAGAGGCTGGTCACCAGGAGGATGACCCGGAAGGGTATGTCTCCCTCGCAGTTGTCTCCCTTCACTCTCTCAGCTTCTTGTCTGCCATGCTATCAATAGCACTCCTTCCATGCCTCAGTCATGCCATCCCTACCTTGGAGACAGCTGACTATGGACTGATAAGTAAGCCAAAATAAATTTCCTTCTTTAAGTTGTGAATATCTGGTATTGTGTTTCAGCAAGAAGAAAAAGGACTAAGACAACCAGTGTGCTGCGGCTTCCAATCAGCCACTGGAGTACATTTGAAATCAACTCACATTATAAAGTTTATTTTGTTGCTAAGCTATGGTGTTTGGTAAGTTAAGTGTATGAAATATGCATTTTCAACTTATGACAGTTTTATTATTATTATTACACTAATTGTCAATTTCGGGGGAATGAAGGTTGAACCCAGGGCTTTCTGTGTGCTAATTGTGTCCTATACCACTGAGCTACCCCTTGTCTACTCACACTATTTTCAACTTTCACTGGGTTTATTGGTATGTAATCCTGGCATCAGTCAAGGCACACCTGTATGTGAATGAGAAGTCAATGAATCCATGGCTATTATTGATCAATTTCAGAACAAGAATGATAGTTTAAACAAGGGTTAAATGAATCCAAAATAAGTCAATATAAATGGAAAATATATTAGGTAATTTTATAAGTCAATTATTAAACTTGTAATTAGCTGAGTTTTAGTAGCCTTTATTTTTGGATAAATTCAAATATATGTGAAAATAAACTTGGCAAATATTTCTAAAGAATTTTTTAAAACTTAAAGAAAATTAATTTAAATAACTATTATTCTAAAATGTTTACTAATTAGAAAACAATTTTCATTGTTTCTAAAGCAGATTGCTTCTTATCAATGGAGAAATTTATTAAATTTTATAACTACACCTTCAAGAAGGCCAGCTGATAATCTCTTAGAGCTAATTTACAGTCTTAGGTGTTCTATTTCCTACTTCTTCCTAAAAGTGGTACTCAAAGGTTATTCTTTCCATGAAGAGAGAAAACTCCAGTTATCCTCTGACCTTTACTTCATTTCTCCTCCTGCAAGATATCGGGATAGACATAGTCTGCTCCCCTTCTCCTTCTCCCCATCACTTTAGGTGATGGATTTTTAATGGATAAAGACCTGCAGTTGTAGTTAGTCCTTTAATACGCCTCACAACGGCCATGAAGAATAGAATAGCTGCCTCCTTATTACTGCTACCTTTTCCACATCTTACAACATTGGAGAGGTCAAATTTTATTTATATTTTAGGTAGAGAAAGAAGGGACATCTCTAGAGCCTTTTTATTAATGACATAGGATTTGTGTGTTGAATGCATTTGTAAATGTTCTTCAATATTAAAGATGCTAATTAAAATATGATAGTGAAATATTCAAATGTGCTAGCTTTTCCTCTTTATTATAGCTCCTTATATTTTATTTCCTTGAATATAAATGTTTATGTAGCTATAAGAATGTTTTCTTAACTCTTACTCAGAAACTGAATGCATATTATTTTAGGAAAAATGCATTCCTTTATAAAACAAGTCTTTAGAATTTTTTAATCCATAGTAGTAGATGATACAGTATTTTTCTTTGTACATAAATTATGAGACTGTTCTTATCATAAAGACACAAAAAAAATGATCTTAGAAGGTTTTTGCTTCCCAAACATTACATTTAGATGTAAAAAGGTTACTAAGTTAATAAAGTCATAACTATTATTTCAAAGATAAAATTTTTTTCTGTTTTTAATTTTATGAGTTTTTGTGGTCTAAATATTATCAATTAAATAAATTTCAATAAGGACATTGATTAGTTTTTAAAATTTTGAATTTTTACATGTTTTCCTAAATTACTACTAATGAGATATCTGTCAATCTCTATATTTACTGCATAATGATATGTCATTAGTAGTAATTCAGGACTAAAAATCTTTATAAAAGGAGTGATAACCAATGTAGAATCGATTGGTATCCTAATTTCAGATTCTCAGAAAGAATTTGATTAGCCCAGCTTGGTTCTTCTACCTCTACAGAAACATGGCTGCTGGGCGCCTCCAAAATGACATTTCCACAGATGTCTTCATGGGTGTCCACAGTGATTGGAGGATTACTGGGAAGAGAAGCTTATTTAATTAACTTCAAGAGTGTTTATGTTAGCACAGTTAAAAGCCATTCATCATTGTAATAGGCACTGAGAGGGACAAAGAAGAACCAGAGTCTGCCTTTAAAGAAAATAGTGATTTCCTGAGGAGAGATTTTAGTGTTGGGGATATGTGAAAGGAAATGGTAGAGAACAATACCACATATGGACTGTCCCCACACAAAAATGCCTATGACAGCTGCTAGGAGAAACAGTGGTCTAGGTCACCTTATTCTGTTGAGGACCCATGTATGTAAGAACTGAAATTTGAGAATATCTCTAAAAGGAGAGGAATAACAAATGGATATATGTGGAGATTATATTTAAATGGAGAGGAATCAGGTATGTGTATAGGTATATATCAGAATTTAAGACAGCTTTAAGACAGAAGGAAAGAACATTCTGACAGCTTAGCTCATATTTTTAAATAATTTCTAATTAATATATTAATTGTATATATTAGTGAGGTTCCCTGTGATAATTCAATACATGTGTACAGCATGTACTAACCAAATCCAGCTTCATTTTATTCACCTTTCCTCTCCTTCCTAACTTCTAGTAATCACTATTGTGTACTGAGGTCAATTTCTAAATTGGCACATATGAAAAAGGACATGTGATACTGGAATTTCTGTGCCCGGTTTATTTCCTCAAACATAATGACCATCCCTTTTTCCTCAAATGACAGGATCATTTGTCTTTATTCCTAGATAATAATTCATATTTGTGTTTGTGCATGTGTGTGTACTCTTCTTTATTCATACATCCATTGATGAGGACTTAGGTTGATGTCACATTTTAGCTCTTGTGAATAGTGCTTCAATAAACATGGGAATGAAGCTTTCTCTTTTTTATGCTAAATACATTTTCTTGGGGTATTTCAAGATGGAATCACACAATCTTTTAGCTTTTGAGTGCTTCCATACCATTCTCCATAATGGTTCTACTAATTTACATTCCCATAAACAGTGTGTGAGAGTTACTTTTCTCTATATCCTCACAAACATTTTTCTGTACTAGCCATTATATCAGGGATGAAATAATGTTCCATAATTTTGATTTATATTTCTCTGATAGCTGGTAGTATTGAGCATTTTTCAATTTGTATTTCTTCCTTTGAAAATTGCCTATTTAGAACATTCGCCCATTTCAAACTAATAATTTTGGGCTCTTGGTAAACTGTTAATTTCTTATATATTCTGGACATTAATATTTTGACAGACAAATAAATAGCAAATATTTTCTTCCATTCTGTAGGTTGTAGGGTCACTCTCTTGATTGTTTACTTAGCTATGCAGAGGTTTTCTTTTTTACTTTGACCTATACTATTGTTTCATGTGTTTTTGTGATCATGTCCAGAAAATCATAACTTTATCAATGTTTTGGAAGTGTTTCCCCTATGTTTCATGTAGGACTTTCATAGTTTCAGATCTTAAATTTGTGTCTTTGATCCATTTTTGGGTTGAAATTGGAACAAGATGAAGATAAGGGTAAAGTTTCCCTCTTCTGTGTGTTGATATCCAGTGCATCCACTAGCCTTTATTGAAGAGACCAGTTGCCCTTTCTCCAGTGTATGCTTGTGTCACCTCTGTTGATAATCAGTTGGGAAAAATGCATGGATAAATTTCTAGGATCTCTACTCTGTTCCATTCATTTATTTGCTTATATGCAAGTAGCATACTCTTTTAATTACTATGGCTTTGTAATATATGTTGAAATAGATGCTTCCAGCTGTGTTCTATTTGATCAAGATTAAGCTGTTCAGAGTCTTTTCTGCTTTGAATTTTAACATTTTTTTCTAGTTTCATCAAGAATGTCATTACCATTTGGATGGAATGCATTAAATCTGTACTTGTTTGGAGGACATGGACATTTTAATGATATTATTTCCTTCTGTAAATATGGGAGGTCTTTTGATTTGTGCATATGTGTGTATGTTTCAATTTTTTTTTCATTGCTGTTTTGTTATTTTTATTATAGACATCTTTCACCTCCTTGGTTGAATTTATTCCTAGATGTCTCATTTATTTCTGCAACTGTTATAAATAGTATTGTTTTCATGATTTCTTTCTCAGTAATCTTGTTATTAGAGAATAAAAACGCTACTACTGCTGGGCACAGTGGTAGATACCTATAATCTTAGCTCCTCAAGAGGTTGAGTCAGGAGAATTGGAAGTTGGAGGCCAATCTGAGAAACTTAGTGAAACCTTATTTCAAATTAAAATTTTAAAAAGGGATGTAGCTCAGCCAGAGTTCAATCTTAAGTACAGAAGAAAAAAGCAGAAAACAATCATCATGAAAAATTTCAGAAAACTTACTGATTTGATTTTTGCATGTTGAATTTTATCCTGTGACATTACTGAATTCATTTATTAGTTCTTATAGTCTTTAGCAGAATATTCAGGGTTCTGTATATCTAATAGTATCAAATCATCTACAAATAGGGATACACTGGACAAATTGAGAATCTCTCTTCTTTTTATTCCTCTTGTATAATTTTGCTGGTGGAAATTTCCAGTACTGTTGTGAAAAAAAATGAAAGTAAGTACCCTTGTATTCTTCTAAATATTAGAAAAATGTTCAGTTTTTCCCTCTTCAGTATGATGTTTGCTGTGAGTTAGTCATATATAGTCTTCATTATGTTGAGTTACTATCCTCACATAACTCATTTATTCAGGGTTCTTGTCGTGAAAGGATGTTGAATTTTTAACAAAGAACAGAGCAAAAGTAAATTAAATAAAAACAAAATATACAAAACTTTAATGAAACAGAGGTTTTAAAAAACAAAATTGACAAACTTTAGCTTAACTACCAGTCCATTTTGTTAAGTAAAATAAATCAGACATGAAACTTAGTGTATGGTTTTTCTTATATGAGAAAGCCAAAATATAAATGAAGAATAAAATAAAAGTGAAATAATAGGAAGTAGGGAGCCAGAGCTTTCTCTAACAGAAATGGAATGAAGAAATGGAGAGAAGGGTGAAGGGGGGAGGGAAAGAGGATGCAAAAGGGAATTAAGTTGTATTGTGTACACATACTTAAAAGGAATGCAAAATTATGTACCGCAAAATGTACAAAAAAATGAAAAGGGATAAAGAAATAGATGGAGGGGGTGTAGAGGGGACTGTGTTATAATAATTAATGATATCTTTGAGGATGTTAAGTAAATAATAATTTAAAAAGCTGTATTTAAATGAATCAAAGTTGTTCCCATGATAAATGTCATTTTAAAATGTCACCATAGCAGCTGATGTGGAAACACAGCTTGAAAGAATACTGCCTATTTAGTATTTTGAAATATTAATACTAGATAAATTACAGCAAAACACATTCTATAGAGGTAGTTCTTCCAAATAGTATAAAACAGTGTTCTAAATTCAATTTGTGTTTCCTAAATTTTATTCTGTAGAATTTCATTCATTTTTTCAACATCGACCTGTCTTTAGAAATACTACTTTTTGAGTGAATTTTAATAGCCATTACACTTCTAAAAGCTATCAGAAATTCTAGTATAAAATCACATAAAATATAGATTACTATTTGATGACTTTGATAATGTCATAACTCTGCTTAAAAATGTCCTTGGTCACTGGTTGTATTATTCAAGATGGTCAGGTATGTTGAAACTCCCACTCTCTTGTTCTTCCCTGCTGCTCCCTGCTCTTTTTCCTATTAACAGAGTATAGCTCTTTCTATGTCATTCTAAGTGTGTAATTTCCTTTGAAAGCTTTTAAAGAGCCCTCTCCGTAGTAATAAAGTGTTTTGTCTCCTCTCAATGTCCATTGTTCTTGGCCATGTTTCTGTAGATAATATCCTGTCACTCATTACCATTATTTAGGCAACTACTTTCTCAAGTTCATAAGCATTTAAGTTTTAGAAGCAAGGACCCTTATTAATCTTTAATTCTTATATTATATTTTATGTTGGTATGTACATCTTATTATGGTTAAATATGGTTTGTTGACTATAACAAAATGACAGTTTGCTTATTGTGATCTTTTTATTTTTAACTAGTTGTACACAATCTAAATTTGGCAATATTTTTGAAAAATTTAAACCAACTGATGGATACTGAAATTTTCCAGGACTAAATCTGGCTTTCTGTGTATTTTCATTCTTTCTTTATTCATCAAAAAACTTTTTAAATTAATGAATGAGATTATTCCATTCATTCCATTCCTTCTTTCACATTTTATGTGACATTTTCCAAAGCAATATTCCAGTCTATTGTATAAATTAAGTAACACTCATAAAGCATAGTTAATAGAATATTAAGTGGTTTATAATCTAGGAATCACAAAGGTCACTTATATGCATTTCATATAATTAATATATGGGAAAATTTTTTCTAACTCTTAAGTTATATGTAAATATATCATATTTGTTAAAACTATAGTATTATATATACAGTAATATAATATTGGTATATGAGTGATAAAATGAATATATTATATAAATTTTAAACTATCTATTCAACTTGATCTTTCCTTTGTAATAACTGATTTTCCAAAGGCTCAGGTGAGGTGAATGTAGCAGTATTAGTACCCTTAGTGCTCACTGTGGAGTATTATTTACCCTTGTGATTCCGTGGCTCTCTGAGCACTGCAACTTGCTGCCTCTGACAAATATTCAGGAAAGAATATTGTACTTCATATTTCTAGCCCAGAAAAAAATGTTAAAATTCAAAATACACTTTCTACTGAATGTGTGCCACTTTTGCATCCTTCAGTGGTTGAAGTTCTAAGCATCCCAAGTGGGGGGCAGTTAGGCTCCCTGGAACACAGTGGGAGATGACAGAGGTGAAGTGTGAGCTCTTAGTCCAAAAGCTAGGAGTGATGGGACAGAAAACCAAATGTGTATCAATGTTATCTCTCAAAATGAGCCTAAATTTGTAACTAAATATTAAAAAAATGAAGGAAGAAGGCAGATAGGAAGAGAAAATAATGGGAACTAAAAGAAAGATGAAATACTTTGCAGTTATGTCTTGACATTGTGTGACAAATTTCATTTTGAAATGATGTTCAGTTTCACTCTTAATTTTCTTCTTGATCATTGTACAGCCTGTCTCTTGGTTATATATTCAAATACTAGTGCCTAACTATATATTTAATATAAAAATACCTTAAAATATAGAGGGTTGTTTTCTTTTTCTTTGTCAGTTCCATTCAGTGTTCTAGAGATTATCTAAATTCACTAGTGGGGCAAATGTTACCGCCAGAAATGTCTAGCCTACTGCACTTCTTTATACCAAGGCCTTCCCATTCTCCTGGGGGCTGGACCATTGATTGAAACTAAGAAGGAACTGAAGTGAAAAGGGGACCCAAATTACCAAAATGTGGCAGGTTGCATGGTCCCCATTTCTATAGCTACATTATTTTAGAAAGCAAAGGAACTTCTGCAGCATAATTTGATCTCCTGAAACATATTTACTAACTTAATTGTATTTCTGTAAAAAATTATCTGAAACTTAAAAATTAGTAGACAGCAAATGCTTTAGCACTGTTGTAAGGAAAGGAATCGTCCTCCCAACTGCATTTCTTAGCATTTTCTTTTCGTTAATATGATACTCTTAATATGTAGTCTAATTTGCCTTTTGTTAGCCCACAATTAAATCTCTGTCCCAGTTTCTTTGATGTGGTAATATCAAAACCGCATATAATTTAATACATATTACTACAATAGCTCTGTACAAGGAATTTCAAAGATTTTCTTTTTACACTAAGATTTCAAACCTGTCTTCATCACTCAGTCTCTTTAATCCTAGGATTAACCTAGCTACATTTCTACAGATCTTTTCTTTAGAAAGGTACAGTGTCTTTTTGCTATGTATTAGAAGGGACTAACAGCCTCCAATCAAGGCCTGACCCTTACAGTGTGAAATGTGGCATTCACTCAGTTTATCTCGTGTATCCATGTGGGCTGTACATACTCATTCACTGCACACAGTGAATGGCTATTTTTCTGGGGATGTATTTGGAGTGGCTGTAATCCATTGCAAAACTATACTTATATAACAGTTTCTCACAAAGTGAAGTGAGTTTCCATCATTAGGTCATCCAAAAATACTATACAATCTTGACTTTCACATTTCAAATACATCATTTCCTCAGACATATCTCTTTTGGATTGAGAAATTCCTTTCTAAAGAGCCAAAAACTAAATTTCCCACTAGCATTTTACTTTCTCTTTTATTAGCTAAGAAGAGAAAAGAAGAAACCTATTCAGCAAATATTACCCAATTAGGAACTAATTACAGTGTGATAACTAAATGATTAAGGCATAAATGACTATGATGAGGTTCACATCCTAGAAAGAAATAGGATTTTTTGTTGTACCCTAAATTTATAGAACAATTAACAATTCAGATATTACGTTGCTAAATGATAGTTTTTCATTATTTGAAAATATGTTGAACTGCATTAGCTGTTTTGCAAGGATACATTCAAGAAGAGTATCTGATTGGGTTTTACTGTTCTAGTACTAAACTTACTTTGTTAAATATCCAGCTTTTACAAACTACACATCAACTTTCACTTGCTTATTTTCAGTTATTACCTATTCAAAAATTCTAGTCATCAGGTTTAGACTTATCCTAGCCAAACATACTTTAAGCTTCTTTTGTCCTTTAAATTTAGTATACTTTGTGTATTTTAGAAGTGCTACAATAAATGGCAGATGATAAAAAGGAGCTCACTCCTGATTACCATATGCAGATTTATTCGAGCACAAATATTTAAATATTAATAAGCAAGAAATGCAAAACTCTTATTTATTTGTAAAAAGGTTTAAAAAGGCTTAAGTAAACTTCTGGGGAAAAACTACATTCTCATGGTCAGATTTCTCTGATTTAGAATCGTACGTGGTAATTATTTCAAGTTATATTTCTTAAAGAATTATCACCTTACTGTGAACTCAACATTATTTAAAAGCCTAATATTTGGGATGATTTCCTTGTGCTCACTCTGAGTGCATATGTTTAACCTGGTTTATGTTGGAAAATATGAAAGAAATTTATTTTGTAACTTAAATTATCAGCTTTTTAATAATGTTTCTACTTCTGAGGTATAATCTAAAAGTATGATGAATATTTAATCATTTTTTAAAATTACATTTAAAGATACATTCCAATTAATTCCCCTCAAAATAATCCCCATTACTTTGAACAGATTTATCCCATCCTTCTTGCCACTTTCTGAAGCAGATCTGGAAATATTCTTTCACAAATGTTTAATTGTGTTGTCCTGGCTGCCTCAATGGGCTGAGTCTATTTAAAATATTTATCTTTTGTAGACATTTCTGTTCTGGGGAGGACCCAGAAGTCCCACAGTGCCAGATCCAGTGAAAAAGGTGATGAGGACACAATGTACTGTCTTCAGGATCCAAGCTGGTCTTTCCATTGGATGGGACTTGGCACCAACATTTACTGTATTCTCAATCTTTAGCACTTCTTAAAGTCACACAGGAAAATGAAAATTTATATAGTCATTGAGAAATGCTGTATGTGAATTTCTTTAAAATTGAAAATAAAACTACTATTGAATCCAGCAATTACACATGTAGGTATATTTCTGATGATAATAAAATCTGTTCATTGAAAAGATATCTCCACTCATTGCAGCATTATTCCCACATAGTCAAGGCATGGAATAAATCTACCAAATGGAATGAAATTTCATTGAATAGTGTTCAGACATAAGAAGAAAGGAAACACTCCCATTTGTGGAAATCATTTTACAATGTATACATATATCAAAACACCACATTGTACACTTAAAATATATGCAATTCATATTTGTCAAATATACAACAAATCTGGGGGAAAGTTCAATATTACATAGGGTAAACATACAGTTAAGTAGTAAAGTGGTGAGAAAAAAATGTTCTTTGAACAAGATGAGATAATTAGAATAACTTGTAGAGGAAAATATGTGTAAATGAAAATTGCATATGGTTAAGGTGTACAGCGTACATTAATATGCATATACATTGTTAAATAATTGCCACAGTCATTGAATGATGCAGTTCTCTCTATTATGCTAATATTTCCTAAAATTCAAGATCACTAAGATGAAGAATTATTTTTTTCTATCTGTACAATAAACTTCCAGAGAAATTCTCATTATAGATATACCACACTTGGCACCAGTTCTCATAAAAATCCTTTTCAAAATATCTTCTCTCTAATGCATAACATTCTTGGCAGAGGGAAAAAAGTCTTATTAGAATAAAGCAAAATAATTTCTTTCCTTGTGGAAGGTTTCTAAGAGTTTAAACTCATCACTTCATTTCCCGTGCCTCTAAGCTACACTATGTAGAAGTCAGTCCTGGTAAGTTATAATTAGACATGTAGGATAATTCTAATGATGTCTTACAACAGATGAAATCAG
Organism: Heterocephalus glaber; assembly: GCF_000247695.1. The sequence continues at coordinate 27,750,623 of NW_004624748.1, read as the reverse complement.
TCTCAGCCCTGTCTACCACCTGATTACCATGGAAACCATTGCTGGCCAACCAAGTAATTCTGATCAAAAGGAATTATTATTAATCCTCCTAGTATATGTTGGATAGAGATTTGCAAAGCTTTTGTTAAAGTTTCTTGTGGAAGCTGAAAGGTCCAGTGAGGGTAAATATTAATGTGCTGGAGAGCAAGAATGGCTTAGTCTCTGTGGGGCAAAACTGGCTCTCAGTAAATCAGATATTACCAGATTATAGGATCAGCCTTGCACTACCCAGGGATTAGAGATAAACAGGTGAATTTGTAGAGGAGAAAATAATTTCCAAAGCTGAATTAACCAAGTAATCACCTTGTCAAACTCAAATTTAAACAAGAAAGAATGCTTGTTGAACAGTTGTGGTAAATTCCAAGAAATCAAGGATTTTCTTCTATTTATCTTCATCTGCATATTTACGTATGCTATTTCTCAATAAATATGACTGAAGGCAAACTGAGTGTGTGTGTGTGTGAGTGTGTGTGTGTGCATGTGTGTGTGTGTCTTAGAGGATTTAACCCACCCAGGCCTTCACACAAGCCAGATGCTGTGACGCTGAACTATATGCCTCCAAAGCTAAAGACAGACTCTTAAAAGAACTATCATGCAGATTTATGTCATGTAATGTTGTTTTCCAAACTTTTAGTTTATATTTCAAGATCAAAATGCGTGAAAATTCACAATATTAGTTATATTAGAACATTTAAAATTCCTTTGTTATGTTAGTTTTTGGTATTATAATAAGCAGCAAACCAAGCAAAATTAGAAGCAACATAGAAACTGATTTCTTCAGAGCAATGAAAATTTAATCCTTCAACAATTTAACACTGATCTAAAGATAATTTTAGAATTAATTTCATTGACCATTAAAATATTCTACCAATGATAACCAAAAATAAATTATGCTTCTTGGGCCATGGATGTATAATTTTTTGATATGTTAATGTTACGTTGTCTTTAATCTGTCTATTTTATGAAAGAAAAGATAAAACTAAAACAATGTTGTCTGAATTATTTGTAGGCTACTCTGGTGTTACATGTTTCTGATATATTTTCTCTCTGTTTTAGTTTTTCTAATATATATCTAGTGAGTCCCCCTTTTTGTATGGCCATTCATAGAGACAAGGCTTGAATTGGCACTTATGCCATGTGATTTTTGGCTTACTTTGATGAAATATGTTAGTGGAAGCTGCATAAACTGAAAAAGAAAATATGAAGATATATCTGGAGTTAGGTTCTACCATTTAAACTTTTTGTTAATAAAGTTAATTATGAAGGTAAATTGTGCCTTTAATATGTACTTTCCTCCTCCTCCTTTCCTCCCTACCACCTTGTCCTGTTCCTGCTCCTCCTCCCCCATTTTTGTTTGTTTCAATCAGTGTTTAAATACAGAAAACCAAAAAAGAAACAATATTATGATGTGCAAATAAATGCTACTGTTTGATTTGTGAGACCAAATATTTCAACACTGAATTAATCTTCTATCATTAAATTAATATTTTATCTTAATATTATCTTGAGAGCTCATGCCACAAGAATTTAGAGAAGATAAGATTAAATTACTACAAACTGTAGTGAAATTATACTTTTACTCAAGTAATAGTTTTTAGTCTGGAATTTAAGATCTACTTTTGAATTTTTACATGTATTAATAATTTAACCCCCCTATTTGGAAGAATTGCTTTCACAGATTCTGCTGTACACTTTTCCACTGAAAAGAACGCTAGTCAATGGAAGGATAATAATTGGGAAATGGTATTGTATTTTATGCACTGGAGAAGAACTCTTATAGAAGCAGCAGGTAGAATCCTCCCCCCACCCTTTTGTGGTTAGAAACATTACATGTGAACATATGATGTGGATACAAACAGATAAATTTGTCTAAAAGTCATTCAGTTTATATTAAGAACCTAAATAGATTATTCTTCTGGAGTAATGGGATTCCAATTTGCTATTTGCATATATATCCTGACAACTAGGGGTAATCTCAGGGAATATAAGAAATGGTTTTAAGATTTATAATGGAGAAACCCAGAAACTGCATAGTAGAGAAGACATGTAGGTTTGAGAAGTCATAAAACATGTACTGCTTCTCCTCTTTCATAGATATCTCAGTATTCTTTTTCATTATTCACCAACTATTATTCTTTTCTTCATTCATTAAAAGCCACAGTGAATTTTAAAATATATGTACAGTAATAAAATATAAATATAAAAGTATTACCTGAACGATTATTTTTGTCCTAAAACTTATTGTAAAAGTAATTTTTTAGCTTCAGAAACTGTCTGCATTTAGGAATTTCAAAATAAAGCACTGAAGTGAAAATAGTCTATAGTTTTGTTTTGTTGTTTTTTTTGGTACTGGGGTCGAACTCGGGTCTTTGAGCTTGCGCAGCAGGCGGCGAAACCACTGAGCTAAATCCCTGGACCTATGCATACAGTTTTTGAAAGACCTTTAGACAATTACTTAAGACTAATCAGAATGTTACAGGAGAAGAATATGTTTGCTACTTTTCTTGTTTTGTAAACATAGTTCTATGAATAAAAACATAATTTTCTTTTTCACTATACTTTTAACTGATGTTTCTAATAACTGATGTTTCTAATAATCCTCCCCTCCTTTAAGACATAGAAACTTACAAGCAAAAATCCAACTGCAGTTCCTGAAATTTCTCCTGCTTTGAGAATGCAAAATTTGTCTGTAGCTTTGGCGTATAATTTTTGAGAACACAAGCAATCTTCACACTTGTTAACACAGCTTGTCTGTCCATACCCATAAAATACGCAGATAACACACTTCACTTGCTGGTGAAGCAACATCCAAAGACTGGTTTTAATGTTTTAGAGATGTAAATAGAGTGTATGGTAGAATGGCAATAAAAAAGCAATTTCATTTAGGAAAACTCATTTCTTAGTATATATCCTGTGAAAGGGATATTGTTTGATTAAAATAAAAGACATTAAAATTCAATAAAGACAGAATGATCACGGTTGAAGGAAGTTGAGTCATTTTAAAGTTAATTATGCTTGTGGTTGATCTTGTGGCTGTGTAGCTGATCTAGGTAATGCAAAATCTGCATGTTTCCATGAAGCCATATTATGAAAACAAAATAGGAAAAGTCTCTGTGAATGACGCAGTAATCTATCACGTGGTAAGAGGAAACGTAGAAGAAATGAGGCATAGAAAATAAGAAAAATAATATGAGAGCTTCTTTAAAAAATATGATGTTCCAGCTATATTTATTAAACACTTTGATTAAAGGAAGTAGGTGGGTTTGTAAATCAGACTGTAAAAAGTCCTGTGTGTCTGAGATCCTACTCCTTACATTCATTAGGTATGGTATGTGCCTTTTGCATTGACCTCCCACCTGTCTGAGCTTATTTTCTTGTCTACAAATTAGAATTTATGATGTCTGCTTTACCTAAATCATACTGCAAAGATTACAGGAATATTATAAAAGATTACATAATAAAATTAACATAGATTCAAAAATCAGTATCAGTGAAATGGCATTTATGAGCATTACATTGTAAATATGATATTTATTAGAGAAATTTATTTAACTTTAACCAAAAATCTCAATAGCATTTCCAGACACCAAATAAAAGAAGTTAATAATGAATTAAGCACTGGCCTAATTTCATTTGGCAATGATTACACATTTTCCCCCATAAATAAAGTGTTAGTGACTTCAGTGTCAATCCACATGCCTCCTGGACATGCACACATGCCAAAACCTGTATAAGGGAAATTCTAAACTGCAAAATGCTCCCATCCAATTTTTGCTGCCTTGGGACATCCAAAGTGCATACTTGCAGTTTGCGTATCAACAGTCATAGACAAGCTCTCATCATGTGCAGATAAATCAGTTTCTGACATTTGTTTACTGTAGAAAATTACTTGTTAACTCTATCATATGTTTAAGGACTCTTACTATTCTTCCTTAATATGACAAGCCATCACTTGTCTGATGAATGTTCATAGTTCAAAGTAAACTTTAACTCCTTCAACAAATGTGTACAAAATTAAGGATAAAGTCGTGGTTTCCATTAGCTTGCAAAATAAAGGCACTGAGGAATTTCATGTTAAAAGGATTTTTTCTAGTCCTTTATCAACTCTTCTAACACAGTGGAGCTGAGCCTACTCTTTTAGGAAAGCAAAACCAATTTGAACCTCATGAAAGCCATGAACAGCTTCAGGGTGGGTAGTGAGAAATGAGAAAGGTTGTATGTACAAAATTTTGTATAATTTATGAGATGACCTAAGGCTTAATATCAAAAATAAATTTTATGAACAACAAGCTCTTACTTTAATTTATTTTTTTTGGTTCCAGAGATCAAACTCGAGTCCTTCCGGTTGTGAGGCAGGTGCCGGAACCACTGAGCTAAATCCCCAGCCAATAACTTCTTATTTTAAAGTATAGATCTAACCAGGGTCTGTCAACAATAATAAAATGACTAATAATAACAACTCTGGCAGCTAATATGTTTTAAATGCTTATTGCAGACAAGTAGCATACCTTATGTTTATTCACATATGTGTTAATTTACATTTATGATGTATATGATTTATTGATATATATAAACATGCTAAAATGATTACTAGAGTTAAGACAATTACTTTACTTTGAATAGTTACCTTTTATTTTTAAAATGTGGTAAGAATACATAAAATCTAATGTTTTGGAAAATGTCAAGGATGTAAATTTAATATTATTAAACATGAAAGTCTTAATGCTACATGTCTATTTTTTGATCAGCTAAAGTCACTGTCACATTATTAACCACATTTCCTAAGATGAGTAATGCCTGTATTCATTAAATTTTCTTTCCAAATTCATGCAGATAACAAGGGGTTATTTCAGATGAAACTCAGCTAAATTAAGGTTTCCACTGATTTCAAGATGTAAGATTTGGGGCCAAGGATTTAGCTCAGTGGTGCCGCTGCCTGCCTTGCAAGTGCAAGGTCCTGAGTCTGATCCCCAGTATGAAAAAAAAAAACCCATAAGATTTGGGCAGAAATAGACAATAGAGATGTTGCAAACAATGAAGGGAAGCTACATACTTATAATCCAGGAGCAAAGAGTTGTTTTATTCTTTTCTCAGTCATATTTTTGTATAGATTTACAGTATAAATAAAATTCTCCATGATTTTGAATTTCCATTGGACTCACTTAATTTTGCTTAGGCTAAGTCTGTTTAGATTACAACCATGTTGGGTATTTGGGACCAAGTGTTTCAGTATAGGAAAAAACTCTTGTCCTTTTACCATCCTTTTTGAATGCTCATAGCTATCTTTGTTTTCTTTACTAAGTTAATGTCAGTGCTGGTATGAAGATAATTTTGCTGTTCTGGTAAGCCACACTTGTTCAGATAAAATGTTTTGCCTCCAATGCCAAAGAATTGCCAGGACAATTTTGAAAAATGAAAATAAACTTTTTATTGAATTATGTGCTATTTATTTAAGTAAAATACCGTGAGTACTTCACAAACTGAAAGCAACTGTAGAAACCTCACCCAGACTAAGAAACTGAACATTCTAACATCTCCAGAATCCCACTAAAGAGTCCCTTCCAGTTTCCTTTTGGACATGTCTTTTAGTGAACATATGTATAGAATTATTTTAGGTATATACATAAGAGTGGGATTGTGGAGCATATGATATGCTTTTTCTCAGTTTCAGCAAATATTGCCAAGCCAAGCATTATTCCAAAGTTCTTGTGCCAATTTACACTTCCACTCATTATCTGTGAAATTTCTGATTTTGTCACATCATCTCCAATGATCAGTATTTTCATTTAGCCATTTATCTTGGTGTGAAACCTGTTTGAACATGATTTTATTTATATTTCTGGAATGGCTAATATTGCTGAGCATCTTTTCAGCCACTGAGTGTTTTACTTACATGGTAAGAATCCCACCTTTTCAAAATGTATACCAAAAGCTATCTTTGTTTTTTCTTCTTATTTTCAATAATTTGATGCCACGGGGGTTATCACCATTACAAAAATGATAGCTGCTTCTACTTTTTTCATCAAAGGATGTGAGTGCAGTTGGGTCTCTGCAACTGCAAGTTCTGTATTCATAGGTTCTGCATCTGCAGACCCAATGAACTGCAAATACAATCAGCTGAACATCAAAAATATTTGAAAACAATTATGTCTGCCTTGAACATGTGAAGACTATTTTCATTCCCATGAACAATTCAGTGCCACAGCTATTTAAATAACATTTACATTGAACTGGGCACTATGAGTAGTCTGGTGATGATTTGAAATCTATGGGAAGATGTGCATAGGTTATAAGCAAATACTGTTTTGCACCAAGAGACTTGGGGAACCATAGATTGGGGAATCTTAGAAACAATATACCTAGATAACAAAATGCAACAGCACAAGGGACCTCGATTCTTAGCTATATACCAAAGAAATAGCCATTGTCTACTCAGCTGAACTTGATTTAAAAATGTTTTCATTATGTTTTTTTGCAAGTGACAAAATTTATAGTTTTAAGACTAATATTGGCTGTGAAGCAATCAGTATGAAAATCCTAGCACACAATTGAGTGAAACACTGCTCAAAGAATTTTCTCTCTCATAATTTCTTTGACTTCAAAAAAGATTGCAATTGTATGTTTTGTGTATCTTTAAGCAATCCAGAAAGACAGAGGCAAGGCATGTGTTATCTTGATGCCAACACTTTGAGCAATTTAATTGAAATTAAGCCAAACACTAGGTCAGTTCAATGTGGAGAAAAGTAAAGTCTTTAACTGCATTTAGAAAGAGAGCTCAGGACATAGGAAGTAGAATTGAATAATCCAGAACCACAATTAGGAGAACTAGAAGTTTTTTTTGAAACCAAAAATAGGTTAAAATGTATATGACTCTCCAGTACCAGAAGATTTTGATTACTCTTTCAGGTCAATTTTTGCTGCTATACAACAAAACACCTTTGACTGAACAGTGTATAATAACCTGACATTTAGTTTTTCCCAGTTCAAGAGGCTGGTAAATAGAAGATAAAGATGCCAATACCTGGCAAAAGCCTTCATGCTGTGTCTGTCATATGTGGCCAAAGTTGGGGGGGGGGGCAAAACAGACCTGATTTCAACCTTCCTTGATGGCATGGAAGGGAAGGGATCCTGTGACCTTCTAAAGGTCCTATCTCTTGATAATTCCATAGAAGCAGTCTAATTTCAATATGAGTTTTATAGGGGACAAATATTCAGACTCTAATATCAACTCTCCGTGTGTTTAATTTAAATTTTAAACACTACTAATCCATTAAACAAACGTGAGAAAGCATTTTAGTCTTACAATCACTAGGCAATGACTTTTTATATTAAAATACTTGGAAAAATAATGACCTTGCCTTTGCTGAAATCCTAACACTTTGAAATACAGGAGCCATCTGAATAAAGAGGGAGGGAGAATCACTTATATCCAGAGTTCCATTATAGATCTAAAGACTTAGAGCACTAGAGAAAAAAAAAATTCCTCCCCAAGACCTGGTTTCCCATTAAAATCCTCAAACATGGATGTGTCTGCACCTGTGGGAGCCTAAAAGAAGATTTATTTTCTGAGTTGTTTAGTTATTTGTGAATATCTACTCATAGTTTAAAAAGAAAACTTTTGGAGCCCACCAGTAAAGCCAACATTTTATTATTCTCAGGCAGTATATATGTTCAGTCTCTCCCTCTCTTAATGAATTCAATTTTAATAAATAGTATGCGAAAGTTGATTTACTGTATATAATATTAAAGACAGCCTGTGAGTGAACATGAAATGAATTAATCTTATGGGAGTTATTAATACATTTTAAAGCATTATCACCGCTTTAACATATTGGTGACTTTCATATACCAAGTTGGTTCATGAGATAAGAAAACAATTAGTATGTTACCAATGCAAATATTATGATAAGACTTTTATACTGAATTACCAGCTTTGATAAAACCCTGGTAATTTCCATTTAATAACTGATCTATATGCTCTAGATAAAGCACTAATACCCACAGTGGATATGCCATTAAAGGAGTCATATATCTTACTTTATTTTTTTGCAGAATGTATTTCTACTTAAAAGGAAGTAGTAGAGAGAGACACAGATGGTTGTCAAGGCTCAAAATTCAGTTTCATTTAATTCTTTAACTTCAAAATGAATAATTTTACTAGCTACCATTTCAGGCATAGTTACTGTCATTTCCTCCACCATACACTATATCAAAATGTACTGAAAAAATTAGCAATTTCATAAGCCTTATAATGAATTCCTTTGGACTAGTGTGATCTCTTTGGAAGGACTTTCTTAACTTGTGGTTTCCGAACTTTTATTTGTCTTTCCAATCTTAAACCACACTGCCAGTTAAACCTGTATGGATTTCTGTGTAATTAGAATTTTCTTTTCTTGGTCTCTCCCAGTATATTTTTTCACACTACATTATAATTTAATTATTTTATACATGATTCTCCATTTCATAGACTCAGAGTGTGACTCTTAGACTCCTAGAATTATGGACTATTTTAGAAACTTTCATAAAAAGTTTCTTTTTTTTTAAATGAATGAATGAATCAATTCATTACAGCTTAATATTGGAAAATAGTTTACATATTAAATTAAAACGCCTGAATATTGTTTTCAATATATGTGCGTGCTATTTTAAAAACTCCATATTTTCTATGTTCATAGGGTTAAAAATATTTGATGACAACTCCTACTATGATAAATTCTGTTTGTGGCCCTGCTCATATTTGTATCTGCTAAACAAGTATTGATCACCCATTATGTGCCAAGGACCACATTCTACTAAGGATGCAGCACTGAAAAGAAACAAAGTTCTTCAAGCCAATGTACCTGACTCAAAAGGCACAGCATAACTTCAAGAAACTCATATCCCTTTTAAATAAGTTTACAGGACAATTCATGTGAACTTACCTTCCAAAGACTAAAATTTGGCTATGAAAAAGGAAAAATGGGCCGGGGATTTAGCTCAGTGGTTCCGCCGCCTGCCTCGTAAGCAAAAGGTCCTGAGTTCGATCCCTGGTTCCAAAAAAAAGGGAGAGATATTAGCTGAGATTTTGCATTTCCTGTGTAAAATTTGAGTGGTTATAGATGACCCAATGTCCCAAGGGATTTTTTATGAAGTTTAAGAGAATTAAGAGGTTTCTATGAAGATCATGTCCAAAGAAATGAATTGCTATAGCCAGTGATGAATTATATTTCTTAGAAATTTTGATAGAATTTTTGAATTTTTAATAACATTAAAGAATATCTTGATAATTTACATTGTATAATTTGCATGCATATATATATATATATATATTACATCCACTCTAGACTGATCTGACATTGGATTGAACTTTATCAGTATTATTGTATTGAACTTGTAGGTGTAGAAAATTAATAAAACTTGACCAGGAATAACATGTGACTGCTATATTGGTTTCTAGCAAATTATCCAAGCAAAAGGTTATTTAACATCATTGAAATAAAGAACCACTTATGGAAGTCTGCTTAGTACACTTTATTAAGTTTTTAAGAGGGATAATGCTTATTTGATTATCACTGTAGTTTAATATTTTATTTCCAATAGAATATACAAACAATGAAATATGGCATTACAATGGAACTATGATTGCAATAGATTGTCCCTGGGCTCCTCAAATGCTATAAACCAACTAAATGATATACTTCAATATGAAAGTTTGCAAGTGTTTAAATAGATATTTAGAATAAAATCCCTTTCGGTAGCACATACAATTTCTATATTATCATGCAGGGATTAATTTCTGATCTCTAGATTTAGTGATGAACTAGACAAATCGTTCAAAAAATAAGGAAGATTTTTTATTAATGGTCAATTACATTTTAAGTAAGATAAGTGTTATGATAATCATTTTTTGTACATGATGTTTACTTAGATTTCAAAAAACCTGATAAATATGAGAAAAGATTAATTAGTAATCATAAACATGAAATTCCAGAAACTCCAAAGACACTAAAATTAACCCCATAAATAGCATTTTTTTTTATTTAACATTTGGCAAACTTATTATTGCAAGTTAGTCTGATATAATTTAAGTGATGAAAATTCTAATTGACATTTAACAAGTATGTTGATTAAAATATATGTTGCTTTGTCTTAATTTCAAATGACGATTATCTGCATAACATCATTTTCATCTCAACATTAATAAGAACAATAATGTTCTATTATTCCTCTTGCCCCAAGACTAATATTTATATGATTTATACTATACAGGATCTTCCAAATTCAGAATTTTACCTTTTTTTAGTAAATTAAACATCTTCCTGAGGACATAGAGCTCTATTCTCCTGGTGTGCATGATCCATGCCCTGCAAGTAATTGAAACATATGTGGGGCCGTGTGATCCCCCTCAGCTTAGTGAGGTGCTAGCCAGCAAATAAATATTAGATTAAATTGTGTTCACCATTATTTTCTCATTATAAACAGGCCATCATTTTTATTTTCTAACAGCCACTCACAATTCACTTTCCTTGCTTTCTCACATGCCTCCATTTCTGTTTACCAGTAATGATAACACTAACAGTGAGAGGGTCCAAAAAGATCAAAAGGGCCCAGTCTTGGAATTTCTTCTGTAATATTTCATGTTCCCAATTTTACTTTCTTTTACCCAGACTCTTCTTGTTTTCTGATTTTCTGTAAAATGTGATGAAAAATTACAGGTCTCCCATCACACTTATTAGCCATTTAATCTGTAGTTCACATTTTTTAATTACTAGTATACCTTATAGATAATCAGGTCTTTGTCCAACTAGCTTTTCATGATGAAAAATTAATGTCTTAAATTTTGCTAAATATTGCATATTGAAAAGACTTAAGGAACAAAGTACAAACTTTTTGTTTGTACCCAGGATCAAACTCGGGACTTTGTGCTTGCAAGGCACGCGGCAGAACCACTGAGCTAAATCCCTGGCCCAGAACTTAATAATTTTTATCAAAATGAACTTTATTCAATATTACCAAGCATGTTATCACATTTGTGTTAAAATGTGAGTGATTATTTATTACTTTGGAAGTACTATGCCTTTATTACAGGTAAATTACATCAAGGCTCAGGTATCATGTTATCACAATTTCCTAGACATGGCCTTAAGCATCTCTGTCCTCTCATATTCCTCAATTGGACCTGTTAGGTGGTTGTATTCAATGGGATTACTGACTTGCCAATGCCATGTATTCCACTTAATTCAGCAGTTATTTTTAGCCAAGCTTTATCTAAACATAAAATAATTAGATAAGAAATACTTTATAATGTATAATAAATAATTAGGAAATACAGGTTTAAATAAACTTAAATTTGCTTCAATGTAGACAGAAGTCTGCACAGAAAAAAAAATTGTGGCATTCAATTGTTAAAAACAAGCAATAAAAATCTTACCCTTTTAAGCATCTTTTTAGATTCTATTTGAAAATATTAAAATGATAACAGTAAGTATTGTAGGTAATAAAGCCAACAATATTAGAAATCTGCTTGTTGGCTATATATATTGACTTGTCTTTTAACAAATAGTCTACAAAACTGTATCAAAGAAAATGATGATTCCAGTGCCTGCCTTGCAAGTGCAAGGTCCCGAGTTCAATCCCAGGTACCCCCCCCCCAAAAAAAAGAAAGAAAGAAAATGATGAGATACAAACCCCAATGAATGTCAGATGTCACTGAAATGTAATTATCCATGTTCTTCCAAAGCTTTTCTTTTTAAACTCTCTTCTCATATTACCAATGCTTTTAAATAATCACTTAATATATTTGTATACACCTTGGTTTTGAAATATAAAACTTACAAACAAAAACCTTTAAGATCTACTTTGATTTTGATAAAGATTAAGTTAGCATATAAAAGTAAACACTTGCAGGTTCATAGCAGAATATACTGGTAGTAGAAAATGGGTAGAAATATTTTTAAAAGCCTTAAAATACTTATTAATATAAAACATACTCATGTATCTGTGGGCTTAACATATAGCTTACATAAGCTTTAACATAAACATTAAACAGTTCAATTAAGTACATGAAATAGAATGAAATGTAAATTTGAGTTTCAACTCTGCCATTTGTTGGATTTGATTGATTTATTTAATCTGTTTGTGAGCCCTTTTATTACATTGTAAAATAAACTGAGATCTAATGTTTAACTCAGAAAATTGATGTACTAATTAATCAAGCTAATATAGAGAAAATAACTTGTTTCTCACACATAAAATGTGCTAAGGTCTCATTAATGAATCAAAATAAGCAAAACTTTACTTCTTTGAATATAATATATGGTGGATAATGGGGAAATTTATGAAATACTGTAGACACCAATCCATCTTGAATGGAAAATTGCTGTCTCATCTTTTAAAACCTATGTACACGTTGTTTGCACCAGATTTCTTCAGTAGCAGCCATTGGTAAGGCTTGGTGTTTCTGAAAAAGTTTCCAAAGGTTTTTAATGAACCAGTAGGCATCCGTGGTATATGTAACATCTTAACTGCAGATTTGCAAATTTCTTTGTGAATGTATGCATCCCGGTATTTCCCTGTGACTTCAGAATTACAAGTTCAAACATTTCTCCAACTTTGGAGAGAAAGTTCTTTCATGCCCAGGATACTGACCATTTATGCCCCTGCTGCCCTCTGAGTCAGGCCCCGTCGCAGTACTCATTACCATTCAGATGCCCCCTTATACGTATGCCTCACTTCAGTTTTGCTCATTCAACAATGTGCCAAGACTATGATCTGTGAGTGAGAAAAATGAACAAAAGGCAATTACTGTTTATCTCAGAGTTAAGAGCAGGATAAAGAAGCAGGAAAATAAAACCATTTGCAGGACTCTGTCACCACCATGGTCCCATTTAGCTACAGAGTTCAAGACCTAGCTGTCCCTCAGTATGTGTTTCCTGAATGAATAAATGGGCATACTATGTTACTGCTTCACTGAAAGGATTTAGCAACATCTTTAAAACTCCATCCTTCACTCCCCCTCACATATCACTAGAACCCAAAATTTGCAGGGATGAGGAACACAGAAGACTTAGTTTCTCTCATTCTTACACTACTTTCAGCTAAGTTTATCCTTACTACTACCCAAATTTGTTGTATTTATTAATGTATAACAGTGCCCTTGACATACATGATGTGAAATACTTGTGTTAACATGAAATGTGTGGGATGATAATATGTGAATGTTTCATTGATTCATAGGTAACATAAACCAGAATATTTATAGAAGTTTTCATTGTGTGGTTGAATAAAGGGTAATTTTAATTTATCTGAGTATTTGTTAGAATACATTATTTTTATAAATGAAGGGGAGCTGTTTTAAAAACAGAGAAACACTTTAACTAAAAATGTAAAATTTGAGTCCTTCTATATAAAAGCCTTTTATGGCTAGTTATGATATGATGTAGTACCTTGGATCCCATCCCCTGACACACTTAATGAGGGAGTGGGATGATTCATGGAAAGCCTATTCTCAGTAGCATTTGCATTCTCCTTAGTGGGATTTGCAGTACTAAGAGGGATCCAGTCCCTAATTTGTCTACTTAACTGCCCTTTATCAAATTGTCCTTGACTGTCAACAGCAATCATTGCTATGCCCTTGTCTGCTAGTGATTTAAACCAGTTGACCTCAGTCTTAAGAACTTTTAAAATAACCAGTCATTTTTTTTCCCTTTTTCTTTCTCTTCTTTAGCTGCAGGCCATTGTTCTGTGTCCTTCTATCTTCTGACATTATGAATGATGTCTTTGCCTTAGTCTCAGGGTTACCTTGAAGATATTTATAGACCAGGTTCTAATGGCCCTGAGGGAGCTCTTCAGTATGTACTCTTCAAACTCAGTGTTTTGTATCCTCCAAACTTCATTCCTTAACATAATTTTTCTTCCTAAATGTTCTGTATTTTTCTTTTTTTCAACATTCTTTTTTCTCACTATTGTAGCAAAATATAAAAACTTAAAAAGGAAGTATAAATGAAAAAAATCAAGTCATACCAGAGATTTTTATTCTTCTCATAGTCATTATTTACATGTTCCCTTTCTTCTATTTATATTGCTTGTTCTTCAGGAAATGTCTACTGCTTGTATTTCCTGTGCACTAAATTCTTTTGTGTACATTCTTATTAATTTCTTTTCCTTTTCTCAGACATGTCATTCTTTAAATGCTTTGTTTACCTACTGCTAAATTCAGAGTCAGGATCAAAGTGAATTACTGTATGAATATATTTTACCATGAAGGAAATAAGAGATTGTGTGGATTCTTTCTTATGTCAAGTCTCTATAGTAATACTGCATGCTCAGAATTAATTGGATCATATACTTATTAAAATGAAACTAAATTTCTCTTCAACTCTGCTTTTAAAATAAGATCCTATTGTACACCATGAAAATATGGTCATTAATCCACCAAAAATGTACTCATTTAGTTGTATATTTATATTAGTTTTAACAAATGTTAAGTTTTTAAGATTCAGGATATATTATTTTAAAGTTTTAATATGTATCTTACAGTTTGATTTGTATTAATGCTACATTCTTTCATTTAAGTGATTGATAAGCTAAGAGCTGAATTTAATTATCCAATTTATGAAAAGGAAGAATATCTGGGAATAATTTAAACCAATTAACCCTAGATAACCCATGTATTCAATCATTCAAAATTTATTCAGTTGTCCAAAAAACAAACGAAAGGGGATTGAGAGATGGGTGGGAGGGGGAAGGGGGGAAAGAAAAAGGGATGAGAAAAGGAAGTAGCATGTGTTATATACATGTACCAACTCCCCACAAAGAATGAAAACATTATGTACTACTCACACATACAAATAAAATTTTAAAAACAAAAACTGTATTACTTGTGGTACACACACACACACACTCATTCAATACTTACAGAGCTCTCTATTGCTTTTTTCTGCTTTACAGATGAGGTGCTGAAGATTAAAATCTAAGTGTCTTGCCTGCAGTCATAAGCTTTAGCGCTGGACTGTCTTTGGTATTTTAGTATGTTTGCAGACTAAGAATTATCAATAAGAATTGTCATAGTCGTGATGTCTGTCATGAAACAATTCAAAATGCTACTATTGTACATATATTGTATTTAAGCCTTTGTCAGAACCTGAATCTAGTTCTATGGAACTGTAAGTCAAATGACTGTGCAAGTTTTAGCAATATTTTGTAAAAAGTTTCTAAAAAGATACATTTGGTTCTTAGGACTTTAATGAATATAGCCAAGATAGTCTTTACTAATCTGAGAGTTTTTCTGATATTTTTAGGGTCTTTGAGTGTAATATATTTTCTATCCGCTCTTTACATTATGTAATGTGGAACTGTATCAAGTATTTAGAAAAAGGTTTTCTAGAAACCTGCTTTATCATGACTGGTATGCAAAATTTATCTTGAATTTTCCAGAGTAATTTAAAATATAATATAGACTGTTGCCTTAAATCCTACTACTTGTAGCCATATTCTGCTTGTTAAATTCATTTAAAAATATAAAAAGAGAAGAAAAAATGTCAAAGCTTTAGTTTGCAAGCTTATTTAATAATATTTGATTACTTCAAAATATATGATGTGAAATATCTGGTTGCATTTACAAATACTGGCACTTTTATCAAGCTCAGCTAATTTATTTCATCATTAGAAACAGGAAATATTTACAGGAAGTTTGTTCTCTTTTTGATGACTGATAAAACTGTGAATAAAATATGATGTATGACCACAAAACTTGATTGTGGCTACTACCTGGGAGTGTATCATAGGAATGGTTTAGCTCCTGTCGAATCGTTCATGACCTACACCTTAGGAAAAATGTAGCCAGAATCTAAAACAAACTATATTTTCTGTCCCAAAAATATGTGTTAAAGAAATAAAACCATCCTGTAAAGATGAAATTCATGAAAAATGGGGAAGTTATGCAGATTTTTACCCCTAGGCTCCTGACTTCCAATTTGCAACTGTGACAAGAACAAACTTTCATATTTTGAACTAACAGAAAATATGTGTCTAAGCAAACCAGTGAGCTCTTAGTTTCCAACACATGAGATGGGATTAAATGCATTTGAAATGATATGCATTTATGTAACAGTAAATGAAAACAAGAAAGGAAATGGAGATACAAACTATATCAATAAGACAAATGACTAAAGAGATTTCTGCATTATGTCCATGAATTTGTAGTGAAGGGAGGTAATCTAGAACCATGTAAATAACACTTAACTCTTATGGTAGTAGTTCAACTTCGTAATCAGTAATATATATATATATATATATATATATATATATATATAACAATTAGCCCCAGTAGGTTCATGACTTAAATTATTATGACCATGACTATTTTTATAATTCTTTTAAAAATGTATCTTGTGATATTCGCAGCATTATTTTTATAGAAAACAGTTCATTAGCGCCCCCCAAAAAAGTGTTTCTGATATTAACCTTGTAATTAAAACCTCCTTTTGTTTTGCAGTGTGTTAACATATCACAAAAATGAGTGAACATATCTTCCTGATTTAAAATTCAGCCATAAAATCAGAATTTATCACATAATTGTTTTTAACATAGGATGATATGATAAAGTACACAGATTATAAATCAGGTTCAAGATTTGTTTTAGATTCCACTTGTGTATTTAATATGCAGAAAAATATATCATATGCACATTAATAGGTATTCAAGTGGTCATTTAGAGTAAAATACAAGTAATTTTTAAAGTATGATAAGCTTTAATAAAATACTAGTAAGATCCAATAAATTATTTAGCATTACTTTGGCCTTTAATGAACGCTAGAGTGCCTGAAGTCAGCTAAAGTTCTTATTTTGTTGTGTGCTATGAATTTCTATTTACATTTTTTATAAATGTCTTAGTGTTTACATATTTTCTATGAATAATAAAATTTATGTGCATGAACATCTAACATTACATACCCTGTCTTTAATTTTCCCTGTCTTTAGAAATCAGATGAAAGAAAATTTAAATGTGCCTTGGTCAAGGTTTAAGGAGTAATTTGGAAAATAAAATGTTGTACTAAAATACATACAGCAATAAATTAAAGAATGTTTTAGACCATTTACCACTTCAATGGTGATCCCTCTCTAGATATGGTTTAAATTCAAGAAGTATACTTTAAATATTCTTTAGCTGAGGAGAGATAATTAGAACTACGGAGTCTACTGCTCTCATTCTGTCATATTAACATTTCTTAGTCCTAATTCTTTGCTTGTTGCGGGGATGATATTTCTTTTTCATTCATGTGGTGAGTTTATGGGAGAAAATAATGCTCTCAATTCACCACTGGATAGACTAAAGTTTCCAAGTGACAAATCTGATCATTTTCTTTCCAAGCCAATACATGACACAAGGTAAGAAACTTTCTATCTCTTATTTGTTTGTTTATTTGTTTGTTTTCTTGGTTATCAGTCTCTCGCAGCTTCCACCATTACATGTCATTGTGATAGACTTGCTAGTAATTTGTTACACTACAACTTTCCTGTCATAATTGCATTTCAGACAGATGAAATCTTCACTATTTGTTGCTGATGAAATTTGATGTTCATTAGAATATTTAATGAGCTCAGAACTTATCCATGTCTTGTCAACAAATGACACATTAACTAGGCTTTTTCCAGACCTTTCTCAGTAGTCCTGGCTCTCCTGTAAACTATTTACATGTATTTAAACTCATAATATTAATTCTAAGTGGGATTATTCTGCATCAAAACTATTTCTTTGAAAGTGTGGCTTATAGATACTCAATGTAAAATGTTATGACAGGTAGTCCTAATGACTTGAACTTAAATCCACCTGGTTGACTCTATCATTCACATTGTAGGACAAAGACTCAGCTACAGGCATTTTTTTTCCTCTGTGCAAATAGCAAGATCTTTGGAAAGAAGAGAAATAAATATTGCCTGGAATATACTGAAAAAAGATATATAATACAATTTTTATCATTCTTTTGTGTCTAAACAAGTGCCATGAAATGATGAACATAAGAGCACATTAAATGTTGAATCTTTCATTACAGTTATACAAAGCAAAATGGACTGTGATTTTATATGTTGTGGTTAGGTATAATTGTCAAGTGCTACTAATAAAGTTTGCAAATAGCTATTTCTTTACTTTTCAATATAAGTAAGCTTGGGTGGCATAATTGAAGATATTGCCTAAATCTTACAGAAAATAAAATAGTCTCGGTGAAATTTCCTTAAATGGAAATTGTATAAATTGCTAAATCTGATAATCCCAGATGACCTTTATATTTTCACAGTTTTATTATTGTTTGGCTTTTTTCCTAGCAATACAAACTTTTTACCAGTGTACAAGGAATGGGGTAATAGGACTTTTCCAGCCATGTATAATAACTTTCCTGAGAAAACTTGGAAATTGTTAGTACTGTCATTAGCTATAAATGCTCAAACTTAGTTTATGACAGATTTATAGTTTTTCATCTTTTGCTTTTATAGACAATGAAATTTCAAGGTTCAAGGACACCATGCAGGCAGATCACTTTATGTTTATGTTTGTTCTATACTTTTCCTATGGCATATTTCATTTCTTTCTGAGGAAACTGTTTGCCTTTTCAGAAGAAATTTGTTCTAGGCCAGGGATTTAGCTCAGTGGTAGCATGCCTTCCTCCAAGCACAAGGTCCTGGGTTCCATCTCGGTACCAAAAAAAAAAAAAAAAAAAAGAAAAGAAAAGAAATTTGTTCACTCAGACTTATTCATATGGAAAATTTTGTTTCTTCAAAAATTGGGCAAAATTGTATCTTATCGTTATCATCCACTCATGCTACTCAGGACCATACAGAAAAAAATCTAGTACCTCACCCACATTTTAACATTTGAAATATATGACATTATTTTCTGCGACACACATCTCCTATTTTGATGGTGGTTAAGTTTCTACCTCAATCAGGATATTTTTTCAGATGTGTCTTCTAACAACTTCTCAGTCTTCTCATTTTGTCATTCAGAATTAAACAAAGTCACTCTAATGGCCTCTGAACTATGATAAACAAAAGCTAGGTTTTTCCCTTCACTATTTCAGTAAAATTCTAAGTATGAGCCCCGCAATTTTGTTAATTCATATTATACCCACCAATCATCCAGGCTGCCTTGCTATTGCTGTTAGGCATCCTGCATGTCTGAGCCTATACTAAATGCACCCTCGTGATAGCTCCCCACTGCAGTCTCGTTGTCAAATTGGGAAGCTAATACCGATTCACAGTCATAGGAATTGTAAGCCTGATTTCTGAAAATAGTGTCCTCCTTTAGGATATTAATTATTCTAATTTTAGACATTTATAAAAATCTTGTTAGGTATATGGAAGAAGTGAAAATAATAATACGTCTAATGTCTACTGAATATTTAGTGGATTCTTGTGGTCCTTAAAATGACCTGAAGTAGAATTTGTAAGAGCTTTTGTGGTATGTTTTGTAAGGTTATTATTTCTCTTCCTTTTCTCCGTAGTGTCCTGCTGCAGACTAGTAATATAAAACTTTCTTCCTAAACATATAAACTAAAAACTGCCACTGAAGGATAAGATGCTTCAGTACTCAAGTAACTCTTTCTTCAAAGTTCCAGAAAAACTACAAACAAATCCTTGACCCCCATAAAGTAATATTTGTTAAAACATCGTAGTGTTCACTGAAGCCACAATGCTTAAAATTTAGTAAGGAGGCTTTCCTCTCACTTCACATCTGTTAAAGTTGTTTTTGTTTTTTTTCCTATAGCCTAAGGTTTGAAGAGAGATGTATAAAAACCCCTTGCATTAGTCGGGAAATATTTGAAGAATTGATATTCAGAGGTCTTTTCTTATAAAATTTAGCTTTACAAAAGGAAAGGAAGTACTCTGCAGTCTTAAAGAATCTGTAATCTCTCACTATTTTAAGAAAACAATCTTATGTTTATAGCACTTTTACACTGTCTTTCAGATACATGAGGTGAGTTTAGGGTGGTGCTTCTTTCTCTCCTGTTTTCCGAATGCTTATTTCATTTTACGTGTCTGTACTTGCTTCTCTTAATACTTAGTTATAATTTGCCTTTGTGATAGTGTACCTTTCCTACTTCTAAATTAAATGAGAAGAGGGAAATTGCTTCCCAAGTAAGGCCGAAGAAGGGAGGGAATTTAAATCAGCAGCTCAGGAAAGGGAGGAGCCTGCGGTAACAAAACAATCTGACAGTTTTTATGTGTTGTTTGGACACTTCCTAGCCAATTAAAGTAGATTTATCTGTAGGTAGTGGGAATTGATATGCCATAGATACTATCTATGAAGAGATGGCATTTATCATAGTATAGACAGAATTGGAAGTGTCGCCATGTAGTGTATGTGGTCAATGAATCCGAAATGTTTTCGGGTGCAGATGGAGTTTTGGGACATATTTTGGCAGTTACTGTTTCCATTAAAGTCTCCTGGGCTTTTAGTTCATAGCGCAGCTATTTGCCTTTGAGTAAAAAAAGCATAGTAAGGGAATTAAAGGAACAAGAAATGGAAGTAGAGGAATACGTTAAAGTGGCCGAGTTTGTTTTTAATATTTAAGAATAGTTTTTTTCAGAATTGCTAGTTCTTTTATTCAAACAATTAGGTAAAATTATTCATTTTTCTCTTTTAAAACTTTAATCTGAGGTATTCCATTAGATTCTATGTAGTCTTTTCGATTGTTTTATTTTTAAAATTGTTTTTATTTTTATTTTTAAAATAGAAGTTTCTATTAATTCCAGATAGATACACATGTGAAATGGAAAGCTAGGGGAAAGAGCAGGGCTAGGGAAGTCATGGGAAAAGTGTGTTGTGTGCATATACAAATCAGCCAAAATGAAACCCATTAATCTATATGACCAATATGCATTAACACAAAGTGTGGGGAAAATAAAAAGGAAAAAGATACCATTATAGATGGCTAAAAAGTTCTATGTATCTTTCTCTGAACAATGCTAGTTCTTTTATTAGTGCATTATTTTTTCTATTGCATTCCTTGTTTGTCCTATTTGTATAAGTCTGTTCATTGATAAAGGGAAACAGCCATCCATTTGGCTTTGTTTATGTATCTATAACAGTTTTAGTACTGGAATTTTAAATCTGTTTACTTTCAGGGGGGAAAAATAAAAAGTATGGCATAATATATTTCCAAAGGTAACAACAAATTATACTGAGAAGAATTAACAATTTGATCACATGAGGGTATCTTATCTCTTGGAAATAACATATGTTCCATATTTTCAAAAGTACTTAGTAGCATTCTACTAAAATCTAAAGTCTTAGAATTTGTTTTAAGCCCTGAACTTCATTAGCCATTTTCATAGGCCATACACAGTTGAATGGCACAAAGCTAAGATGTTTTTGTTTCCATAAAGTTAAAACAAGATCTACTTTAGGATTGATTAGAGTAACCCATGCAGCATTTGTTATGCCAAATATTATCTAAAGAGAAAGGAAATTGTTTTTAATCTGTTTCATTAGTACTACTAATTTACCATGCATTGTCGAAAAGAAAGTTTTGTGGTATTATCTGTTCTTTTTGTTTAAGAATCTTTTTGGTTTATATATTTTGTACTCTGGGTAACTACTTTGAAGACACTATAATACACAGCATAATAACTATTGTTATTCTCTTATTTGGTTATGAAATATTGTTTTATTTTTTCAATAAGATAAAAAGGGGTTTATTTATGTGAAGAATGTGAAGCTGACTCAAGAGTTTCTTATGAACTTTGGATAACCAGACACTGCTTTATTCTGTAAGACTGGTGTGATATGACATATGCCACAGTGAATAACTTTTGTAAAGAAGTCAGTATCTCCTAGATTTGGTACAAAATTAATCCCATTTGTTTATTTTCATTGCAGTTGAAAAATACTTAACACAAGTTGAACAAATCTGTTCCAAATTGTAAAGTGAAATTTAAAGTGTTAGGAAAGTGATGAGAATAAATGAACTACATAAAACACATGTCTAGTCTTTGATGTTTTTTTTCTCTCAGTGTAGTATGTTTTTATTATTTTAAAGTATAAATGTGTGCATTTTCCTTGGAATTTTTAGGTTTTTGAATGAAACTAGCTGTTTGAGTTGTATACAAGGAAGGAACACACACACACACACACACACACACACCTCACTTCTTGTAGATTTACATACCAAAGGGACTAGAGTGACTCAGTGAAGCTGCATCAGAAGATGCTTTGAGGCCCCTTGATTATTTGGTAGCCTGACTCATCATGGTCAGTAGCTTCTCTAGCCTAAGAAATTGATTTTTTCTTTTGAATTTACTACTGCTCAATCTGAACAAAGAACTTTCAAATTTAAAAACTAGTAAAAAATTTGAGCATTCTTGGAATAGACATTGTAAAACAAATTCATCTTTTCAATTTCAGTAAATTTATGACATATAGATATATGGAGATTAGTAAAAATGCATGACAGTAATTATAAAATTAAATGATTTTATAAATAAAATTTATCTAAAATTCACAAAATTATGTCCCTGAAATCATGAATACAGTGAGTATGTGGAAAGATGATAAAATATGGAAGAAGGGAAATTAATTAGAAGCATTGCAGTATCCTTCTAAGATTGTTTGCCTTCTGTCAGTGTAAGTCAAATGTGTAGGTGTCAACTTGCAGAACAGTGCACTTGGAATTAAACACACAATGCTTGTTAACAGTAACAACCCTTGTTAATCCAAATCTCTTCAGACACTGCTGAAAATATCCTTTGGTGTATACATGAAGCAAATAATGAACCTATTCCCTGTGTGTGCTTGTTTAGCGCAGGCAGTGGCATCAACTTTTCTATAAAATGTTTTAGATACCTAAAGCAATTTACTACAACCAGCCTCTATTCCATTCAAGCACATGATAAATTATTTTTACTCAATTAACAAAAGGACAAAACTTGGGCAGGGGTGAAACGAAAGTAACAAATACTAACAGTAATACAGGTTTTTAAGACACTAATATTGGTATGGAAAATTGACAGTCTGGGAAACAAAGAACATAACTTATTAATTTCTCTTTCTTGACTGTATTATGTATTCAGGATATGAATTATCCACTTGCACTAAAGGAAAAACTAATCTTTAAGATTAAAAAGAAATTATTTACTTTTATACGTATGGAAAGGCAGAAAGTATCTGTCAAAAATGGAGTAACAAAAGAATAATAATATGCTTTTTCCAAAAAAAATAGTGCATGATAGAAATAGCCTTCTGCCTTGCCTTATATTTATTCTCCCATGAAAAGCTAAGCAGCAGAGAATTGTTTGATATATGTAATCATGCACTGTATTTAGATCATGGAATTGGTTTGTGGCTTTTAAGGGAGAAGTAATTGCTTGACAGTCATCTCCAGAATACTTTTACTTCTGTTTCTAGGAAATCGCCCTCCTCTTTTATTGAATATCATTGAATTTTGACATTCCTTGCCATGTACTCATACTGTCTTCAGAAGGAAGTGCTAGTATTCTTCTCAGTTCCCTCCTTCCTTGTTAAACTTAGCAATATTTTGTCTTGCAGGAGCTAACCTGCTCAGCAAGAGGTTGAGGTAAGACTGCAGTGGGTGGAGAGTTTTCACATATCTAGAACAATACTGAAATAAAATCATTCAGCAAAAATGAACCTTGTATGTTAAAAGTCATAAATAGCTAAGAAAATAAATAGATCTATTATAAATGACATACTGAATTAGTCATTGTCACTATATTAGGGTGTTTATTTTAGGATATCTATTTCTTTTCATAGACCAAATGCAAGCTTGTCAGTCAGGTCTTTAAGATTACAATAGTGTGATGGCACACACGTGTAATCCCAGCACTCTAGGAGGCTGAGATATGAAAATTGCAACGAGCCACTTAGTAAAAGGAATATAAAAATAAAAGAAGAGCAGGGTATGTAGCTCAGTGTGAAGGCCCTGAGTTTAATCCTCTGTGCCCCCCAAAAAAGTAATAACAGCCTGAAGTTTAGGAAATTGTCTACTAACATTTAAGGCAAAGATAATTCCTTATCTACTTCAACAAAAAGCAATTATCAATTAATTCAATTTAAAGAACGATTTACACTGCTATGGGACATGGAAGTCTAGAATCATGGAGAGATACAAAATGGTATTTTTCTTGTGATATGAATAATAGTCATATAAGAAAATTCTAAGTTTCAGGCATTTGAGGAACAAATAAAGTAAAATATAACACTGATGAACACTGTTTTTATAAAAAGATTATCATTTCAGAGAATAAGAGAACCAACTGTTAAATTGAAGAGCTTAAGTTTTTCTTTAAGCATTTCATAACTTTGGGAAACTTATATGTTTTAAATCGTATTACTATTGATATATTACATTTTTTAACCATAAGTATTAAAATCTTTGATAATGTAGAAACAGAAACAAATGACTTACAATCTTTCAGGTTTCTTAGGAGAAAAAAAATAGGAATTTTATCTTTTACTTGGGTGGCAGGACAGTAAGCTTGTGATTAAGTTATATGAACCTCACTCATACTGTCTTCAGAAGGAAGTGCTAGTATTCTCAATTTACTCCATCCCTTCTCAAGCTTAGCAATATTTTTGTCCTGCAGGGACTAACCTGCTCAGCAAGAGGGTGAGGTAAGACTGCAGTGGGTGGAGAGTTTTCACGTATCATCTTATCTGGAAAGTGGGTAATTGCCTATTTTAAACAGTAACATCTGGCCTCCAAAATGACCAAAATAATTAATCAAAATAACCGGAAAGTGATAGTGGCAAATGACACTATCTTCAGTGACAATTGCAGAAAATTTGGCATCACTATCATCATTGTGTCTAATTTTTGATTAGTTGTATGGGTATCTTTCCCTACTACAAACCATTTCAAAATATATGAACATGATACAGGGTTGGTCCCTATAACACTATGTTAGGATACTAATTCTTAGTTGAAGAGCCACATTTCTATGTTGTAGCCTGGCTAAATATGTCATTCTTCAAACTACCATTGATCATTTTTGTATTTTAAAGAACAAAGACAACAGAAATAGAATTGTGTTTATTCGTATTTGCACTATTATAGTTACAGATTGAACTACATGAAAAGCCAATTTTTCCCCTCCCTAATAGTTATAGTTTATTACTTGACATAAAAGTTAACATCTAAAATTGATTTTCAGTGTGAAATAAGCTTTAGCCAATCATCTGCTCAGGAGAGGGAAAAGGCAGCCAAAGCTCATTCTTTCCTTCTGCCACTTCTCACTGATATGAAGTGACTATTGGGAACCCTAAAAAGGATTGCCAGGTTTAACTTGTTAGAATATGGAGTGGGCATGTGTGTCTTCTAAGGAATTCAAGCAGGAGAGTTATTCTTAAACTAGGGGGAGGAACTAACTTATTAAGTTTTGACATTGCTGAATGCTGCAGATAGTCCTATTTGACATCTCAGATTCATGATTCAGCTATAAAAAGTGATGATTTTGAACATATGGATCACCTGGGAATCTATGTCTAGACTTAAATATTATTGCAATAACTAGATTTCTTTAAAGTGGATTTCAATTTTCAGGATCCATATAGAGAGAGATGTAGTTTTTGTGCTAGTTATAAATTAAGGGAGCACCTTTTTGCAATGACATTCAGATGTAGAAAATGTTGAAAAGTTTTGCTGTTCATGTTGAATCAGAATATAGATGAAAAATTCTAGAAATATAGACTTTGCTAGTTTGTCATTGCAAAATATGCTTTGATAGGAAAAAATGAAATAATTGGTTCACTAGCAAATTCAATATTTAAATCTTACATATGAAGGTAGACTTGAAAACTACAAATACTTAAATCATGTTTAAGTGACCAGGACATTCATAGGAAGGGAACATTATTTTAATGATTTTTATTGAAATGTAAAATTCTTTATTAATTTATTTTTTTTCGTATTTATGGTACATCCTTGGGCTTCTGGCTTCTTTCTTCATTTATCAAGTTTGAGTGGTTTTCAAGCATTATATTTCTCTGCTTTGACTGAATCCAGTCACCCATATATTCATTCTCATTTTAATCTCTTCCTCTCTCTTTCCTTTCCCATCCCACTCCTTTCTGTCTTCTTTCCATTATATTACCTAATACATGCAAAGGATTTTTATACTGTCTACTTCCCCTCATGGTAGCTCTTAAATATGTTTCTATACTTCAGAAGTAGGAAGATTTTCTTCCTTACATGTCAGAACAGAAATTTCTTACCCTTGAAAACTCTGAAGGGTAAACTTATCAACTGCAACAGAAATATCAATTTTGAAGCAGGGAAATGCTTAATATTTAATGCCATTTAACATAAAGTTATTTAGTGATTTGCTTTACACAATCATAATTATTATTTGGGAAAAGAGACAAAAAAGGAAGAGAAGGAGAAGAGAGAGGGAGAGGAAGAAGAGAAAATGTAGGCTTTGAATTTAGTTATTAAAGAAAGCAGTCACAAGAAGCTATCCAAGTGCTCATAGTAGATTGTACTATTTAATGAATGTAAAACAAATTAAACCTCAACATCATAACTATAATTTTCCAGAGTTTTAAAGCCAAGTGTATTTGTGTGTTTTCCTACTATTCTCACATTTATTTATTCCCTATGAATGCTGATGTAAATCTCAGGAAAAAATAACTAGATTTTTTATGTTACATTTACAAACCTTTTTATGTCCATAGTACTTGTCAGGAAGAGTGAACATGGATAATTCTGAACTGATCATGACCTTGTTCTTGCTGATTCTTTGCCCTTCAAAAGTGACCCCTGCCATTAAAGAATCTGTCTCAATTCTGGATCTTTCCACTTGAACTTTGTTTAAAATCTAAAGTGTCTGTCTCAATTTTACAATTTACTGTGATCTACTGAATCTGATTTTATATTTTTAACAGTGTTCTAAATACTGAACTATATCAGACTACTTGAATATAATTTCATTAAGTATATGTAATTTAAGGATGTTAAGAGTGCCTCTGAAGGTTTTTGTTTCAGTGGTTTAGAAGTTGCTCTGCTCTTTTTAAATAGTCACGGATCTCAGGAATACTGAACCTGATAGATTGCAGTTCTCCATGTCAAATACTCAACATAGTAAACTTTAATATTAAAAATGAGTGATGACTATAGGTTATGTTTCTAACATTTTGTAATGAGATAAAAAGCAAACAAATAATTTTCTCTTCAATGTTGTATATGCATCAGTGAAATGTTTAAGATGTGATGCATTGAAATGTTCCAAATTGAATTTTACCTCTGTGGAAATCACAGCTACAGCTGCAGAAACACCACTGAAGAATCTAAATTCCTGTCATGGCTAAGAAGAGATGAATGTTGACCAAGGGAAGACTATTCAGTTGGCTCCCCTTGCCACAGTGTTTTAGAATAAATTTAGAATAATAAAGAAGATTTCTGTACTAGTGAGTCCAAACCTGTGTCTCTTATTGAACAAGGTATTTAGCATCCAAGGGTGAGCACAGATTAGAAGAAAGAGATTCCATCAGGGAGTATTCCTAAACTTCTCCCTGGGCCATTTTCTTTTTTTTTCCCCAGATATATTTCTCCTTGAGTTTACTTATCGCTGCCTTTTTCATTGTTTTATTAGTATTACTAGCATTTTAAAACTTTGAAAACTTTCCCACCTCCAAGGAGAAAAGATGAAAGTCATTTAGTAGAAGTACATAGTTGCAGCACAGAGGATTTACCCTCTAATGCTTTGTAAGTGTATCTTTTGGTCTGTAAGTGAGATCTGTGCCTTGTTTCCCAGATGAGTATATAAACTGTATTTTTGTAAGGCATTGCTTTTTATAGCTGCCTCTTGGGTACTTCTTTCTAAACCATATAAATGGTTTTGCTGAATCATGGAAAATAGAAAATTCTCTGTAGACAGAAATGTCTTCCATGTATTTGTAACAAGAAATTGGCAATTTAAGATGACAATATGGTCTTAGCATTTCTATACAGAATAATTGTGTATTTTACTGACATTAATGCTTAATTTTGTGATTATTTTAGTTATTTGTTTTTGTACCTTCCCAGGTGCTGGTGATTTGGTGATGAAAAAAAAAAACTATTTTGTCCTCATTTCAGGGTTTAAATTATAACTAAGTGAGAGATTAGGCATATTAATTTGGATTTACATAGAACTAAACTATGGTCCTAATTCATCCAATTGCTAGTCCAGGGAAGATAGATGTATGCTGGACTTTCTGAATCACCATGTTCTCATGGGTAAATAGCAGATAAAAATGACCTTTTGAAGACTATAAATAAACATAATGAAATCAGGAAGCCTGTGACAGCATTTAAATTTCTATCATATATAGCACGAATAATGGTACTATTTGATGTGTGCATACAATCTAAGAGTAATAGGAGCAGTTTTTACATTTACTCTGTGCAGCCCCAGTGTCTGCAAACTTCTCCATAGCCCTCTACCTGTGTGTACGCATCCTGTTTTATAGCTGAAGAATCTGGAGCTTAGGGCAAGTCTTTAAGTAAAACTCACCCAAGTTTCCCAGCTGCTACTTGTCAGAACAAAGACAAACCAGTTCATCTGATTCCAAAGCCCACGTTTCTATTGTGTTCATCACATAATCCAAGACTCTCTCTGCTTGAAGAAGCCATTTTTTCCCTCCCTTTCTTTCCTATTTGAGAGAGAAACAAATTATACCTCTTCTATCCCCAAGCCTACATTCTGAAAGCAGAAAGACAGCTAATTTCCTCATAAAAATAGCACTCTGGTAGCATAGCTGTGGAGCTGACTTTGGCCATCTAGTATTAAAATACACTCCTATAGCATCACCCCCTCCCCAACTCATTCCATTCCAAACCTGTGCCCTTAAACATAAAGTCTCTATATAATGTGTATTCTAAACTATGGCATTGTGAGGAGTAAAAGGAGATACTGATAATTACTCTGGGTTAACAATTGTGACCAGCTTCATTGCAGAGGAAGAAGAGGGAGGTCATCCTACTTATATAGAACTCAAAGGTTTAAATTGCATGTTAGATTAGGAAACTAATCTAATCATAATCTGATCATAAAAGGGAGAAACATTCTATACCCCTATATGTGGACACATAAACGTTTCTCTCCTAAGGTCAGAGTAGAGTCACTATACTATTAACACAGCTAACAGTCTACACTCAGTCGCCCTCTATAGCTGGAAAATAACAACTTCCAGCTCTCCTTGCTGCTCCAGAGAAGGGGAAATGAATAACTGGCACCTTCTCCTTTTAACATTTAAGTAATCTATTTTATGTTCAAGGCATCTATGGCTAAAAACATTTTATGTTCTCATTCAAAGCCTTTGGTCAGTGAGCTCATCTACAACCTATGTATTTGGGAGGAAATGTGCTGTGTAAAATGCTTTGTTCAATCATAGCTGAGTATCTCTACAAAGGAAGATGCATTTGTAAACTGTAATGCAAATTTTGCTCTCACAGCAATCTCCAGTTATTTGCAAGAGTTTCTTTTTGCAACCAACATCTTGGAAACTGACTGCTAAGGAAATCTTTTATATAGGAATAATAAAGACAAGTGAGGAAATGATAAACAATATTCTCTAAGGCGATTGAACCCAGGGGGGGGAGAAGAAAAGCAAAAAACAGAGTAAAGAGAAATGGACAATAAGAGCTGTTATGATTTGCCTCATAGGATTTATTTAGGATCAGTGCGTTTGATGAGTTAAGTAGGTTATATTTGTCAAGCGTCTGTGATGAAGGTCAATATAGTTAATTTCTTTTAAGTACATAAATGAATCTGATCCTGGAAAAATAAAAAGGGGTGAAGGGAGGGATAAAAGAAGGGAATTGAAAGGTGTTTATACGTGTACTAATCCTTTACTGTGGATGTCATAATTATGTACTGCAATCATGTACAAATAAAAATAAAATGAAACAATTTTATTGTATGGATACAGTACTTTAAATGCATGAAAAGTGTAAGTAAGTGGAAGGAGGATGGGCTATAAATCTGGTTTTACAATATGATTACAAGCAGGAATTTTGGGGAATTTATCTTTGAAACCACATCAAAATCATAGTTCAAAGGAAACATATCTGAAGGTCATATAAACTTAAATTAACCAAAAGTAGAAAGATAAAATAAAAGGACATTGAAGATAGATATGCAATTAAAAATACTAAAATTTTTTAGCCACAAATCCTAGGAAAACAACACAGGCAAATTATAACAGTTATAATTGCACTATGAATTTCAGTGTCATATTTAAACTAAATGACACGCTTTTATTTTCTTTTCCTTCCCTTTTATCTTCTTTGTTTTACCATTTTCGTTCTGTGCTTTTCTCAGTCTTTTTAAAATTTCATTTTATTTACTCACAGTCAGTTCTCAGTTCATTAGCCTCCTTGTGAACATAATTTCCTTGTAAGAGTTTTACTTCACTCGTTATTACCTTTATATAATTATACTATTACAGTGTTATTTTTAAAAAGTTCTCTCCTTATCTTACTACTCTTTCAGGAAATCCTTGCAGTGAAACCTTATTTACAGAAATGTTGGACTATGCTCATCTAACATTTCTGCCTGGCTATAATTCCTTTCTTTATTATTTCCATATAAGAAGCTCATGTTTTCCGAGGGTTTCTATCACTTACACATAAACAGGCATCAGCTTTTTCCCTCTTATTTATCAGAATTAAGCTAGGAGGAAGCAGTCCCTTCTTTTCTGCTTACTTTTTAAGAGATAAAATTGACTTTAAGGCAAGCCTTAAATTTTATCAGATATTCTATTTCCAGATAACTGAATATCTTGCAGTTTTATGATAGTTAATGCACCCAGAAGCACTGCTAGCTTTAAACTGAATTAGAAGAGCATTTTCCATGTAGTAGGCATTTTGCTAGACTATCTGCTTCTATAATACAATTGTTCTCTTTGCATACTTGCCTGGAAAGAAAATAAAATAAAAATGAATACATGTTCCATCAACCTTGGTCTGTTCATTTTGCTCCAAATCTTTCCTCCTCTTGCTATAGTAAGTACAACAGTGCTCAAAGTAAGGGCTAAGGAATCCTGGGGATTTTAAAGATTAAAATTCTTTTCACAATAGACTAAGACATTCTTTGCCTTTAAACTTTTGTTGCTAAAGGACACATCAGGTGAGATAGATTTGTTGGTTTGATCACTAAGGAGACTGTGTGCCTTGTATTCTTGTGTTTTCAAATTTTCTTTTTTCATTTCTATTTAAGTGTTAATAGATATAGCTAACATATACAGAAACTCCTTTGGGTCCTCAGTACTATATTAAAGAGTTCAAAAGAGACTAAAATATTGCTTTAGTCCACTCATAGGTAGTGTTTTACCAAGTCTCCATCACAAATATAATAGACAAAATTTGCTTAAAATTGAAAGCTTGCTTTGCTTATTTATCATACTCAGAGAAATTATAAATATACATAAGTGTCATAAGTGGTGCAAGCATTTTCTATGGTATTTCTCTTGTTACAGTTACTTTTCTAGCATTTTTCTTCTTTGTCAAATATATCTGTTACACCTATGGAAGCTTTTGTAGCTGTGAATAATATTTGTTTTTAAGTGATATTTAAAGAAAAATATATTTATGTTTATTTTATGAAAGGATATTAATAGTAGTATGATTTAAGTTAATTGCCATCAACTTCTGTTTAAATTTAAAAAGTTTCTTTGGAAAGTTGATTTGAAATACATAAAGATAATATAGATTGAAATTGACATATAATCTCTGTCATTATTTATATCCATGTGATAAACAACTGGTATTTTTCAAACATTTTGTTTACTCTTACACTATGCAAGTTTTTCATGACTAAGAGCCAACACTAATCCAATTGAAAATACTGAGAAACAAGTTTTCAGCAGAGGTAAATTTAACATATTACACATTTATATAGTATGTCAGAATTAATAAGAATTTGAATTTATAATAAAATTAATAGTGACATCTCTGCTACATCCATTAAGACTATTTAATAAATCAAAGATCCAGGTCAATCGACTATCACATTGTGATAATTATGGTTTCAAAATCTTAAATTAGAGATGGATATAAATCTTTAATCTAAGTTATACTGACATTTACTTTATGTAACCAGTAATAATATATTATAATGATAATGGCATGGATATTAGGGATGTTAATAAATGTATTTCTCATGCAAGCTTTTGTACTAAATGTTTCTCTTAGTAAATAAATATATGCAAATAAGATAAAACAGAGTTATCTGAACTATAAAGACATTTCTCATGTATTTAATAAAAACTTTGTCCATATTGAGATTCGGAATTGTTTTAATGGAAGTTTAATGATGTTATCAAAGGTTGAAGTGATTTCAATTCTCCTTTGTCACCTTTTTATCTTATCACTTAGTTTCAATGTGGCTGTGGTAATGTCAACTATCACATGAGCTAATGCTCTGTGCAAAGGCAGAAATAATCTTTGAGAAAAGGACTACGAATTTATTAATATTTTCTAAAGGAATAATGACTTACTCAGACCATCCCATGACTTCTTCTCTCTCCCTGTCCAGAAGTGGATCACGGAGGCCTTTTGTAGGGCAAGCAAATCATGGAAACCGATTTTCAGGTGGAAAAGTACAAATCCAATAACTGATTTATTCCTCTCCTTACATTTCTGGGCTGCACACTTTGACATTTTGAAAAATATGCTCTTCTATTAGAAAGGGAGGGTATCTTTTCTGTTGGGAAATCATTAGCTCTTGTCCCGGTAATGTTTCAAATGCAGAGACGTGCAGGATGCCCAGTAAGGTTAGGCTATGTATCTGGGAGAAGAAAGACCCTAGAAGAGAGAACATGGAGTCTAAATATGAAATACAGAGTGAAAACATTGACCAAGATAGGACATAGGAACAGTAACCAAAAATATATCTATGGCCCTAAATGGAGCCCAATAATGAAGACTGGTTTTCATTCTATAAATTATAATTGTAGAAGGCAATTACAGTGCTTTTTTTCCCCACCTTTGAATGTGTAGGTTTCAAGATACAAGCAGTGCTAAGTAACCAGTATAACACTTACGCATAATGGTATTATTGTACTAAATTCAACTAAATACTTTCACAAGGTTGTGATTTTCCTACACATTTAAAATAGTGCCAGAAACCTATGTTATTTTTGTTTTTTCTTATTTGTTGACCAGAGAAGCAAGGTTCCTTGCTGCATTCTGTTAGACAACTTTATCAATGGCCCATAGGCTCTTCTTCATATCTGAAGTCCCAAAGAACTGAAAGCACTGAGTAAAGTCTTCGTATTTACAGAATTATGTTTTTTCCTTAGAAATTTACCATGTCAAGTTGAAATCTAACATTTTTCTTTTTTAAAATTGTGTTTGTCATATACTCATGGTTAAGACTGTGTATTTTCTGCACAAACTTGCTTGAGATTAAATTAAGTCAAATCCTTCAGTAACTGTGAGGTCACAGTTCAGCTTACCTGTAGAATGGATATTCCACAAAGGAAACCCACAATTGGAGAGCAACTGTTAACTATGATTAATGACCACGTTTCTTTTATTCCATAGATATGACTTAATATTTTCGCATTGCCCTTTACTCAGATTTATTTTTTAAGGATTCAAAAAATATTTTCTACTCTTCATCAAGTACTAGCTGCTTTCCTAGAATAGATACTGATACATATCAACAGATTTTACCTTTGCAGTGATTAGCAGAGCTGAGTCTTAAGAGCCCAGAATACTTAGTGCATAATCAGACATAAAGTGAATAGACTTCATGGAAGAAATATGAAGGCAGAATAATACTTCCTCTAAGGTCAGCTGTTGTTTAGATGACCTATGACAGCAAGCACTTCTTGCAGTGATAGGGCAGGAGCAGGCTAGGCTGCCTTAGCTTTGCACAACTGTGAGCTGTTGGGATTAACAGTGCTGTCAGATTGCATCCGCAGTAGTTTTGCTCCATGAAAACCAGCCTTTTCTCTTCAATGGAATTAGAAACACAGAAAATAAAGCTATAAGATACTAAACTGTAACCCAAGGATTGATGTTAACTTTTCCCCACTTATCTGAATAAATTAAAATTTTATATGCATCTGAACAGATTCATGATTCAAAGGGTGTGGGTGGAATTTTAGTGAAGAATCCAGCGTGGCTTCATTTTTTTCTTCTTCTTTCCCTCCTCTTCTCGTTCTTCATATTTTTTTTGCTTGATGCATTTCTTTTTGTTTATAAACCTATTTTCTAAACTAAATATATGAAGAAAATTGTGATTGTGATTTGAATGTTTTACTTACAAATGGTTTTGTTAACATACCCCAGAATGAAATGGGTAAATGTCCTGTAGACTTAGGTGTACATCTTACCTCAGGAGAACAGTCAAATGTGTCTTCATGTTTACTTACTCTGACTCCATTCTACTTCCAAACAAGTAACAGTAACATCACTAAATCTCTTTTCTCTGCTTCCTGTTTTAAGCCCTGTCAAAAAAAAGGGGGGGAAAGGTATCTTTATTCCTGCCTAAACTGCTTGAACATCAATAAAAGTTGCTAGCAAAAGGAAGATACAGGCTGACCCTAAGATTAATGCACACATTTTAGAAGTTGTTTTCTGGCACAGGAAATAGCCCAGCCCCATCTTGAGTGAGCTAATGGGTGTGCCTAGTTTAAATCAGGGGATGACCCTAGGAAGAGACTATGCTGATTAATTGGGAAAGAAAAATAACTGACCACTCATGGGGCCAGACTGCATTCTAGAAGCCTTCCTACATTCTCATTTATACTCCCAAGGTAGCTCTAAGGGTTATTATTCCAATATTTATGAATAAAAAAGACAAAGGAAAATAAGGTTCCAAAAAGCTTAACTTGTCCAGTGATCATTATTTCCATGTGGTAGTACCAGGATTCAATTACCGACATGCCTAATTCCAAGAACAAAGCTCTCCCACTGGCAGTTTAGTTCAAAGTTACTGTCTTAATGAACAGTGAGATTCAGTGCTGCCTCAACCCTTGGCAACATAATCAACAAATCTCACAGCATGCAATTAAAAATTATTTTGTTCAGCCATATGCTATCTACACACTATATATCACCCTTATTTGTTTTGTTTTCTTCTTCTTTTAAGTTTTGTTGTATTAAGCATACTTTCATTTGTAAAAAAAATTTAACCTACTGTATTTCAATGATTTGTCATATTCTAATGATACATAAGGATAATACATTTATCTTAATTTTAGAAATTTCTACATAGCTTCTAAAATGTTTTTACATATGTAAACTTATATGTTAATTTGAGAACTCAATTTAAAATGTACTTAAAGGTTATCTATAAATTTTTTCACATATGACAAAAACCCCCCCCAAATTTAGCATATTTGGGAGAATCAACAAAGGCAAGAATAAGAAAACCTCATGAGGATATAGAATTTTTAAGTAGACAACTCAGGCCCTAATTAATTAAAATGCCTTGAAATCTCAACAGTCTTTTATTCTATTCACTGTTGCAAACCTAATCCCAAGAGCATATTATTTACAAAATTAAGTCATAATAATTCCAACAGCAGAATTTCTAAATACACTCAATGAATGCATTTAATACAATTCAAGAAATATCAACAAAAATTGTGCACTCTTTAGTGAAAATATTACTTTTAATTTTTGTTTATTATCTAATCCGACAAGAATATTTTCTTTCCTTTGATTTTGTTGCAATGAGAATTGAACCTCACATATGTTAAGCATGTACTGTACCATTGACCTAAATCTCCAAACCCTAGAAGATATTGTCTTATATATATGCTCCTCATTTCAGATTTTTCTTAAAGCATGGGATTCTTTATCTGGTGGCCTAATTATTTTCTAGTCTTAAATGTTCTTTTTATGTAATATATATTATACATGTAGCATTTTGGAATCTTATTTTTCTATTCTATAAAATAAGGAGTTTAAACCACAGTATTTTTCAGTTCTGAATAGTTCAGACTATCTGAAATTAATATATCTCCATTATTATTTCTAACATTGGAGGGAGGATATCTCAATTTTCTTTTCTCAAAAATCCTGGTTACGTGTTTCACAAAGAAGACATTAATTATAAAGGTTGTTACAAGCAATGATAGTTATTTCACACAATAATTTTTGGTGTGATATATTTGTATGTGAAGCTATTATCCAAATATCTGCCTCTTTGATAAACAGTAAAATAAGATGCTTTGATGAAAAGAAATCACCACATTAATTAGTTGAATACTGGTTGGTCAGTGGTAACAAGGATGCATATGGAACACAGTTGTACATGGATACACAAAAAAGGTTTTTTAAACATTCTTTTCTATAGTTTGCTGTTATTGTGTTTAAAAACAGGACTCTGTACCTTGAATGTATTGCAGCTAGTGATTGCATAGTATTGCCAGCTAGCTTCTTCTTGGAGCATATGCCCTGCCTGTATTCAAAGCATGTTTATGATTACAAGGATGTTTGCATACATTTTTTCAGAATATTAAAATTATTGATTCAAATGATTTTGATTTGAATGGATGGCAAATGAAAGATCCACATCTACATGAGTTTGTATGTGTCAATTACATTTACTTTTTAAAGCAGAAATGGTAATGCTTATTATATAGAATAATAATCAAACATAGGCTCCAAGATTCAGTCTTTTTTTTTTACTGTGCTGTATTTTAAACATTTTTTCTTGTATTGAGACATATACCACTTTACTTCCATTTTTTTCAAATTAATAATCTATAATTTTCTACTTAACTGAAAGCTTCACATACCAATCCTCATGATGATATACATTATTTAGTATTACAATAATTGTATGAATAAGATAACATTATCTAAATATATGAGGGCACAGCAAGGAATTAAATGAGATTCTCAATGTAAGTTCTGTGTCTCACTGCAACAGACCTATCTCCAGTCCCACAGGTCTTTTTCTCTATATTTCTGTCTCTCTGTCTCTCTGTTTCTCTCTCTCTCTCTCTCTCTCTCTCTCTCTCTCTCTCTCTCTCTCTCTCTCACACACACACACACACACACACACACACACACACGTAATTTTTTCGTGATCATGAGTAAGAACAAGCTAAATATTAGGAATCTAAGAACTGGTGCCGATGAGTATAAACAACATTTGAAATCGTGTTAGTAAAAAATTGAAAAGCGCTTAACTGTTTACAGTAAATCTTAATTGAGGTCTCCTTGTTAGAGTACATACTGATCAAGTCACTTCATCTCATATCTGAGAGAAGGTTCTGTGTCTTTGGCAGATGTTAAGTCCTCAGGAATAAAAATGAGAATGGAGTCAGATTTCTTTGAATAATTTACAGTTTTTGAAATACTTGCTAATGGGAGAGTTGAGAGGAGCTCTGTGACAATCAGGATCTTCATGCATGCCCCAGACCCTCTCCTAATACCCTGACACACCATGGGCAAGAGAAAAGATACAGTTATGTGATCAAGTTTCCAGGATACTTCTAATTCTGACCCTGCCTACCCCTACACCTTCTCCATTATGCTACCCTTAAACTCTAAACTAACTAGATGAATTTTATATATAAACTCAGCCATCTTACTCAGACTTCTTCTGACAATTTTTGTTGATGCCTGGCACCTTGAATAGATTAAAATATTTTTTGTGAAAATAAATTGTATTTCTTTTTAATTACTCTTCCAAAATATATACTTGAATCAAAATATGCTAGAGGGGTGCTTTTTAGCTGATAAGAACTCTAAAAATGTTTGATAGATAATGAATAATATGAGACTTCAGAATTAATAATAATATAATATACAAAAATGGTATGAGCATCTTATTTTGTTTTATTTAATGCAAATATTTTTATTCCACAAGTGTGTGGTGGTGTAGAATTTAAAATAAAACAGACAAAAGAAAGAGATAATTTTGATATGAAATATTTTTCTCATTACATAAATATGTTGTCTGGGTTCTCTATAAACTCATTCCTTTTATTTCAAAACTTTTGCAGACAGGGATTTAGCTCAGACACCTTAGAAGCCTAAGGTGTTGAGTTCAGTCCTTGCTATCAAAACTTTTGCAGATATTTATTCCATCATACAACCATTCTTTAGGAAAGAATAAGCATCTTCAATATATCAATAGTCTTCAAGAAAATTCATCAATTGCATTTGAATGGAAATATTGAAGAGATGTCCTCCATCTTTCATAATCCCTTGATAATTATCACTAAAAATATAGTTTTATTAAATATTTCATTGGCATTTGATGCTGTTTTCATACATGAGCACTAATATCATGTTTATCTTTCCCAAGATAAGAAACTGTACAAATAGGAGAAGGACATAGTATAGGACCAATATAGCTTTGTAGTAATATTCTCTTGAGCCCTGACACTTTAGGAGTTTCTGTCTTATTGGCAGACCAACAAAATTACTTACTACATATGCTAGTAAGCTTACCATTAAGGTTTGTTACAATAATTTGTTGGCATTCAGAACAGAACAGTTTCTTTATTTTCCGCTTGTCAAGCAGCTGCATTTATTAACTATGTAGTGTCTTCTATGTTTATTCATTTAAAAATCATATGTTCATTATGCACACTATATCAACTGTTCTTCCTTTTCTGTTCCATTTCTCAAAGTAGTATATTAATTTAAATATTTTGAGTTCAAACCATCAGATCAGAAAGTAGTTGAGATTGGATTGTAAAGATGATAGCCTCTTTTCATTTTATTTTTTATTTTTATTTTTATAGTACACATTTATGGTATATACTGAGTACATCATGGGGTGTTGGTACATGTACAAAATGCATCTTCTGTTTTTTTACTTTGCCTTCCCCTATTTTCCCTCCCCCCTTCATCTCTTAGCCCCTTAATTTAATATATTTCAAATAACAAAGAAGCTTGAAATTCTGCAGTCTTTCTTCATAGTTTGGAGAGAAAGTATGAATGCAAATGTGTTCAGGCCACACATATATAAGCATACTTAATTTTGCTACAGCCATATACTTATATTATAAATTTTAATGAAATTGATTATAGTTAACATTAAAAAAAGAGGCCACAAAATATGGTCTCAATCTTTGTCAGACATCTCCTCTTTCACATTTATACAAAAATAGACAAGGTCAGGGGCTGGGGGTTTAGTTCAGTAGTTCCACCCCTTGCCTCACAAGGGCAAGGTCCTGAGTTCCATCCCGGGTACCAAAAAAAAAAAAAAATAGATAAAGTCTATTAGTAGTCCATGATGTAAATAATTCCTAACTTCTTTCTGAAAATTGTAGTACAAGATAGAAGGAAATTTTAACACCAATATTTCTTAAACAAAATAACTACTTCTGTACTTCACCAAAGAAAATCTGATACACTGAATGCACTGAAAAAAAAATAACTTCGCAGTTTATCCTTTAGGACAGTGACCCTTAAAAACCTGAGAGGACTCTTCTACTCACCAACTCCCCATCATTCTGTCCAGATAATCACAGTAACTTTCTAACTGCACTCATTGTCACCATATCTCTGCCCATTGAGTCACCTTCCACCTTTGTTTATAGCATGTTGCGGTCTACATCCAGATGTCTCCTCAAAGCCTCATGGCATCATAGGTGGAGCTTTTGGCAGGCAATTAGATCATGGGGATGCAGTGATGGATACTCATTAACGAATTAATCCACTGATGAGTTTACAGTTAAATGTGATGTTCGGAGGTGAAGCCTGGCTGGATGAGGTGAGTCACCAGGGCATGGCCTGGAAGGGTCTATCTCCTCCTTTCTTTCTGCTTCCTGCTACCCTGCCATGAGCAGTTTCTCCTCTGCCATGCCACCCTGTGTTGGATCCAGCTGACTATGGCCTGAAAATTCTACAAACTTGAGTGAAAATAAACCTCTCCTTCTTTAAATTTTGGGTGTTGGGTATTTTGTCCCAGCACCAAAGAAAGTAACTAAGTAACTAAGACATAGCAATTATATATATATA
>NW_004624748.1:27695707-27710570 GCF_000247695.1 Heterocephalus glaber | reverse complement strand
AATTTGGGGGAGTCCATGTTTGAAATACATGATGTTTGCATTCATGTTTAGGAGAGGATACATGTACTGACTAAACATATTTTGATTCTTTTGATTCATTTTATTCCCCTTCCCCTCCCCGGCCACCTTCCTCCCTCTGTTTCTAGATCTTCTTTTCCCATATTCATTATGATTATCATCATTATTATTATTTTAGTACATATTTTGACACATAAAAATTACATTCATTAAAGGTAGATGGTTTATGAACATGATGCATCTTAAAACATTTTAAGTTGCATTTCTTTACTCCCTCCTCCCGCACTCTGATTCTTGATTCCCTTCTCATTTGTAAAAGATCTGCCTCCATTTCCTTTAATCAAATTTACATTTTTCTATTTATTTGTACTTTAGATTACTCAAATGAGAGAAACCATATGGTATTTAAGATTGTGTATCTAATTTATTTCACTAAAAATTGGTCTCAATATGCATCCATTTTCCCACAGATGTCTTGAATTGGTCTTTCTTCATAGCTGAGTGGTATTCCATTATGTACAGGTTTTCTTTATCCATTCGTCTGTTGATGGATATATAGGCTGCTTCCAAGGTTTATCTACTATGCATTGTGCTGCTATAAACATTGGTATGTAAATGTGTATCTCTGTAACGAGATGTTGTTAACCCTTCTGGGAAGAAACCTAGAAGAGGAATAGCTGGGTCAAATGGAATAGGATTTGTTATTATTTGATTTCTTGATCTTGATTTCATTATTCTCATGTAAGATGAAATCTTAGTGTTAATGTGCATTTCTCTAATGGCCACAGATGTTGAATTATTTTATACGTTGTTCAGTCACTTGTAATTGTTCTTCTTAGCAGTATCTATTTATTTCACTTACTCATTTTCTGATTGAATCTTTTTTTGATCTATTGGCACAGAAACAAACATGTTGATGAATGGATCAGGATAAAGCAGTCAAGGTGAATGTTTTAGAGTTTTCAGTGATAACAAATAGCCAACTGCAACACACATGCCATAGTTTCGCCACCTCTGGAATAGAAGATGTAGAAAAATCCCTAGACACATTCTACCATCTGATCTTTGACAAAGGGGTCGAAAACATACCCTGGAGGAAAGATGACCTCTTTAGCAAATGGAGAACTGGCTATCCACATGAAGAAGATTACAGCTGCTCCCATATTTCTCACTAAAATATTACTCAACTAAAATCAAAATGGATCAAAGATTTTAAATATTAAGACAAAAACTTAACCAAATGGAAGATGAAATAGGTAGAACTCTTGAGTTATTAGAGTAGGAAAGGGATTTCTGAACAGAAATCGAATTGCACAAGAAATAGCAGCAAGAATTAACAAATGGGATTACATCAAATTAAAATGCTCTGAATAGAGTGAAGAGACAACCTAAAGAAAGGAAAAAAATTTGTCAGCTATTTCCCAGAGTACTAATGTCTTCAATATATAAAGAACTCAAAATTTAAAAAAACTCCACAAAAACCCCTGCCATATATGTACCAGATGAAAAGTGAAATAATATTTTCTCCCTCAACTTAACATACTTCTATCAGGCACAGGGTGCCAAATGATTTATACCTGTACAAATCAGCCCCTCACAGACTTGACACATTTCTTGCCTTATCCCCTCTCTCCTGACTTATACAGTGATTATTTGCAAAATTCACAGTTGGTCCTAGCATGAGTAACAATCTTGATCCTTCCATTAATAATATATAGTATGCTTTTCACTTAAAAGATAATTCAAGAATCATCTTTGGAAACATTTCCTTATTTCCTGATAACCTTGATTCTTCTTTTCTCACTACACTAACCTACAATTCTGTAATTCTAGAAGAGTTTTTACACATTTGTCTCAGTTATTCTGGGATTCTCATGAATGATACATATTTAAAATTATTTATTCAGTTAATAAATATTTATTCAGCATTAGTTATGTGGTAATGAATGGTCATTGCCAAAATCTACTTTGGATTCCTGCCAATATTTCCTGATGGTAGAACCTCTGATTCTTTTGAATATGCTGGTTCTCTGCATTATTTTCAATATTGTTGTGTGCCCGCCCCCTAGCCACACATTAGCTACCTCTACCATTGTGCCAGCTCCTCTTCCTGCAAAGCTTGGAAATCAAAGCACAAATCCAGTTTTTCCCATAAAAGGGGTTAGCAGTACTGTTGTGCCTGTGTATGTTTACAGATCATCTTTTTTTATTCCACCTGTTCTTGCAACATGAAGCATTACTTCTCTGACTAGACTAGTGGCCATGAGCAGATGTGAAGTGTCATCTGCCTTCTGACTTTGCTGCTATTGGTGGTCAGACATGTTTTTAAGTGAATGTACATTTCTTAGGTCTAAAATTTTAGTACCACCAAATAAGAATTACATCATTTTGAGAATAGGAGACATATTTGGAGCAATCAAGTCCAGAGCTACCCTCAAAGTCATATAAGTCAGGTGAAATAGACCACAGTAAGGTTGAAGTTAAGGGATAGTTGAGCTAGAACAACATGCAAAACCTGAAGAGCAGTGTAATAAATATTGTCAGTGTAATAAATCAGTGTAATAAATATTGTCAACACAAAGAATAAATCAATTTTACACTCCAGTGAGTTCTTAAAAATCTTATCTTAAGAAAGAAGCAATAACTATTTTTACTCTACTGCACTACACTGAAAATAAAAGAAATATGCTGTTTACAGATATAGATTTCCTCAGCTCAGTCACAGTGGGGCAAATCAGAAACATAAACTTGTTACCTTCATAGCATTGTTGATGCAGTTTGACCTGAAGTGGTGCCAGCTAATTTTATCTGTATGAGAAATGAAATAGTGCAATGCAAAGCCAGGAATGTAGTCTGGCCAGGAATATATATCTAACCCACTGACCAATCTCTGCTTCACTTTGTGCTCTGCAGCTGTCAAACTTTCCAATTGTTGGGGCAAACCATATTTTTAAAGTTAAAGGAGAGAGCATTGCCTTGTAAAAAAAAATAGTTGAAAAGAAGCGCTTAAGTAAAGAGTTAATTCTGAATAGAAAACATTCTATATACTATGATTATTTTTAATTCAGTAAGTAATAAAATGCCTTTGGGATTTATTATAAAAAATATGTCCTGGGCCGGGGATTTAGCTCAGTGGTTACGGTGCCTGCCTTGCAAGCGCAAGGTCTTGAGTTTGATCCCCGGTACCAAAAAAAATAAAAAATAAAAATAAATAATATGTCCTAAAAAAAAAAAAATATATATATATATATATAACATTTTCCAGAATTAATTTAAAAATACTTTTAAGATTGTGAGGCTGTGAGGTAGCTATATGATTTTGAAAATGTTAGGGATAAAAATTCTTTTGTACCACATTTTTCTTCCTCTACAAATGCAAGTGTTAGATTCATTTAATACTCTTATCTTAAATGTCTAAA
This sequence comes from Heterocephalus glaber, assembly GCF_000247695.1. The sequence continues at coordinate 27,707,133 of NW_004624748.1, read as the reverse complement.
GTGGATTAACAAATTGCCACTTCAAATTATTAGCTAAAATAATTGTTTACACTAGAAAAACATATGACTTTCCAATCTTAGCATTTTAATTGTTTCATTTAATAAATTCATATTTAACTCCTAGCATATGTCATATAGTTATCAGGTTACATAAAATAACACAATTCCCTCCCCTCAGTCAATCAAAATACATCTCTAATTCCTAAATTTAAGAAGGTTATAAGTATGTCTGTTAATATATTGTTTTCTCCTAACAAAAATTACTATATAAATTTTAAAAATGTATATCTATGTGTGTATGTGTAGGTGTGTCTGTGTGTGTGGACAGAGCAAGAAAAAGAGAGAGCAATTGACTCATATTTTTACAATAAATTGTACACAGAATTTATGTAGAGTAACCTGATTCCATATCAAGGCATATTGTACATAGATCACTTTCATGACAGTCATAAACTGAGCCCTTTCAACTGAATACATGATAAATTGTTTTCTCTAAGACTTCTACAGTATATGCTACCTTCAAGTTTTTCATTCATTTATGAAGGTTTAGGTTTGGTTCTCTGAGTAGGGGGAAAAATTGCAATTCATGATACCAAGAAATGAACATAGGCTTCTTGTCATGCAACATTGAATTTGTGAATCTAACCTGAATATATAATGTGAGCTTCCTAAATTCGTTGGCAAGTTCCTCTTTTATGAAATCACTGAAGCTCAAGGCTCTATTAGATACACTTGTTGACACTTGGGTGCCTTAAAAATGTGCCTGTTCACTGAATAAAATGATAAAACAGACAGAGCATTTTTACAGTTTAACAATATTTGGAACCTCCTAGTTACATTATGCAATTCTCATTAGAAACTTTCAAGACATTGACATGAAGAATATATTTATAATTGCATAGCTTATCAGCAGATAGTACATATGCAAGACTTACAAACCTATTTTAAATAGGCTCTGATCACTTACTGTAGCATGATTCTCTCATAAAACTGTTAGATGTTGGTGGATGGTATTTTCTTGCTTTCCATTTTACTGATGATTGTTAATTTTATATCACAGCATTAGAATAAAATAGGATAAAAAGAATTAATAAATTATATATCATTGTTAAAGCAAGGGACAATAGTGGTACTATATATATATTATTGTGGCATTATAATGATTATGTTAGTAAAATATGAAGTTAGGAAAAATACTTGGTTATTTTTCCATTTGACCTTTGACTAATAGTAAGTTTGTGAACTAGTATACTCCACTCTTCTATTAATTGAGATAAATACTAGTTTATGTAACAGTATGGATGCTTTGAAAGAAAAGAAACAGGAAATGCAACCCTAGATGTAAGATAAATGGCAGAGTGGGTGGACTGATAATTACAAAGCGAAACCCAGTTCTCCATGACAGAAGTCTCTATGCTCAGGATGCAGGTGCCATCTCTTTTCTAGCATGTAAAGATTGTCACAGTCTCCAAGGCAACACTGTGCATGTGATGGTCGGATCAAACGACCATGTGTCCCTTTGTGTCTGTTCTCTGCCTGGGAGTTCTTAATTATTCGAGAGATCAGAATGTGATCTAATTGCAAGGTCACAGGGTGATCTCTTCTTACAGGTGTGTGAAAAACACATGGAGCTCCATGAGGTTCACCAATAGCTCCACTGTTATCTCTGGTTAAAGCTGACACAAGCAGAATCTACTATGCTTGCCACTCATGCACAGCATTTAATGGGCAAATAAATCATCCCATTGGGGGAACATTCTGTTTTGGGTGAGTATTTTCAAACGAGTTATGTGCATTTTGCACAACTATTGAATTTTTAGTGAAGTTCTTTTTTTAATGGAAAATGACCTAAAGAAATTCATTTGGATGTGAATACTTGAAAGCTATCTCTCATTCCCTTTCTGTCTTTTTTTTCTCTTTTTCTATCAAAATCTGACTATGAGAAGAAAAATAATTCTGTGAGTGTGTGGGTGGCAGCATTTTCTTCTAAAAAAGTCACTAAGAGGTAATATTTAAGCAAAATTGGTGAGTATACATGTCTGCATAAAATTCTAATGATGGCCTCACAAAGTACTTTCTTAGCTTAGATAAAAATCACTATCTGGAATAGAATTTTTATGACTAAAGTCATCCACTTCTTTTTTGAGTCTACATGAAACTGGAAGATTAGCTTCTAAGAAGCAAAAGCAGATCAATGTGGCTCTGCTTATCTGATATTACATTTAGAAGCCTCTAACTAGTCAGGGGAATTGAAGTTCTTTTACCAAGAAGTTTCAGCCACAGGAGAGTGCAAATAAATAGCAAAGTTTTAACTCTCTTTTTGGATTCTGTTTTCATATCCAAGGAGGCACTGTTAAAATACAGTTATAAACCATTAATTTTGAAACATAAATTTCAAAGCTGAATGGTTAAAATTTCATCTCTGGAGATATGGGATAAATAAATATTTGAATAATTTAAAATTAGATAAATTTTAAATTGTATTAAATGTTTGTATTATAGTTTCAAATATTCATCCTCTTTACCTGCTCAGAAGACAGATCTTTCATACCAGATTTCTATTTTGAAGCATAGTTTGAAAATTAAAGAAGCTACATATTGAGAAGTGAAAGATAAGAAATGTACCCTGTGATGCTATTTTAAAGATAGAATGGAGATCATGATTAAATACTAAAATTTTATCCACAAAAGAAGGCCACTTTATGCATGATTGTCTGTCACCCTAATCATTTTATAAATATGTGTTTTAAAAGTGTAAAAAGTATGATTAAGAAAACACATTAACAGGAGAAATGAGATCGTATAAACTTAAAAGAACATTTTGAAAAATTTATTTTGGAATACTTTATTATGTAATAAAATATCACTAATTCTTTACAGAATATGGATATTTTTGCTATAAATTTTATTTCTTATAAATGGGATCTGAATTGTATGTAGGTTTTATCATCTGAGTGGTTATTTCTTTAATTGCATGGGAAAGATAGCCTTTCTCCAAGATATGTTAATATGATGACAAGTTCATGAACATTACTGTCTGTTGGTTAAGAGTTTTGGAAACAAGTATTCAGTTTATCTATGAGTAAGGTAGTAAGTAGGGAAAGACTTTATGAATAAAACCGCAGTCACAGAGGAATTAGCACAAACAATCAATAACTGGGATTTCATCTTATTAAAAAGCTTCTGCACAGCCAGAAAAACCACCAACTGAGTGAAGAGACAACCCACGATGTGAGAAAAATTTTTACCAGCTGTTCCTCAGTCAAAGGTCTACTATCTAGAATATATAAAGAATTCAAAGAAATAAAAAACCCAGACCCCCCAAATTTAAAGACCCAATCCAAAAATGGGCATCTGAAATGAACAGACATTTCTCAGATGAAGAAGTAGAAGGAGCAATAAACATATGAAAAAATGTTCAAAATCTCTGGTCATTTAAGAGATGCTAATGAAAGCAATGCTGAGATTCCACCTCACTCCAGAAACGAATGGCTATCATCAAGAAATCAACCAATAACAAATGCTGGCAGGTCTGTGGGGAGAAAGGAATCCTTCTCTACTGTTGGTGGGAATGTAGACTGGTGCAACCACTGAGGAAATCAGTGTGGAGATTCCTCAAAAAACTAGGATTAGAGGTCTCATTTGATCCAGCTATAGAGCTGCTGGGTATCTTTCCAAAAGAATTAAAAGCATCATTCCACACTGATATATGCCCACCCATGTATATAGCAGCACATTTTATAATAGCTAAATTTGGCAAACAGCCCAAATGCCCATACACTGGAGACTGGATAAGAAGATAGTTTGTTTGTTTGTTTGTTTTTAGTGTAGTACTATTTAGCCATAAAGAATGATAATTACAGACATTTATAGTTAAAAGGATGAACCTTGAGGCCATACACTTAAGTGACATTAAAAGGACATACATGTATAAACACCAAATTTTTTCTCTGGTATGAGAAATTAGAAGTGTAAATGAGGAACAAAATGTATAATAGGTAATGTGAAATAAGAAGAGGTTCAAAGGGGAAGGGAAATAGGGGGATGAGAAAAGGAGAAAAATGGAAACAAAGCTTTTGTAAATAGGGAGGGGTGGAAGGGTAGAAGGGAGAGAAGGAGAATGGAAAAAAACAAGTACCAAGATATACCACGTACAGGTACAAATTCCAAATGATGAATGTGATCATAATGTATACCCTAAAATGTACCAATAAACTTAATGAATGAAAAAAGGTTTAATACATAATTATCACCTAAAATGGAAATATTCTACCTTTAGAATGTAATGAATTTTTTAACTTTTGCAAATATTACATAATGTCCTAATATCAAAGGAATGGACATTTTTCTTTATTGGCAAAAAACAATTTTGTTAACATTACACCGCACATGCTTTTTAGGTCAAAAATAAAACTTGTAAGTTTTCAAGCCACCACACAAAACAATTAAATATTAATAAAAATTTCTATGGAGCAGTTTGGGATGAAACTAGGGAAAAAATTGATGAAATCATAACAACTTCATTGACAATACTAATCTGTATTAATCCAATAATGAAAAAATAAAACCTGTTCAACAAAGGCAAAATCATTATTCAGTATAGACTAATTCTATTTCTATTATAACTCTTAAGACTGTAAACATAAAAGAAAAAATAATCTATTGGAAGATAAAATAGGTAAAACTCTTAAAGACCAAGGACTTCCGGAACAGAAAACCACTGGGACAACAAATAGTACTAAGAATCAACAAATGAGATCATATCAAATTGAAAAGCTTCTGAATAGCAATGGAAAAAAACAAGAAAGGAAGAGACAACCTACAGGATGGGAAAATAAATTTCCAGCTCTTCCTCAAATGAAGAACTGATATCCAGAATCTACGAACCAATTACAAATGCTGCCAACGTCATGGGGAAAAAGAAACCCTTCTACACTGTTGGTTGGAAAGTAAACTGGAGCAAAAAATATGAAAATCAGTATGGAGAGACATCAAAAAACTAAAACTAGAAGTTTCACTTGACCCAGCTATCCCCCTTTTAGATAACTCCCCAAATGAGTTAAAAGACATCATATTACAGCAACACATACATAGTCATATTTACGGCACAATTCATAATAGCTGAATCATGGTCTCTATGTCCATCAGCAAATGAATGGATACAGAAAATGCAGTATTTATGCACAATAGAGTACTACTGTGCCAAAAAGAAGAATAAAGGACTCATTTGCAGGAAAATGGGTGCATTTGGAGAACATAATTTTAAGTGAAGTAAATCAGATACACAAGCTTAAATACTACATTGATTCTCTCACATGAGAAACTAAAAATATAAATAAAGAGCAATATAAAAGATAGATAACAGGAAGTAGGAAGATAGATTTTGTTCAGGTTCAAAAGATGGAGGGAAGAGGAAAGGAAAGGGGATAAAAAACAGAATTAATATGTGTTATATGCCTGTACCAGTTCTCCAGAAGGAATATAATCATCATGTAATATGAATATGTACTAATATAAAATAAAAACTGTAAAAACTGTGAATATAGTCATACATTTCACAGTTTCATAAATATGAAAGATACATCTCTCATTCCTTTTAGTGTGAAAGAGTTCATTCTGTTAGCAAGCACAATTATGTAGGGGAAATATACCTTTACTTTGAATGGTTATGATTAAATATTGGCACACTAATTTTATGTAATATTCTGCTTGCATGTTTATTAAAATGTGATTGCAATAATAACCTTCTTTCTAAGTATATGAGTTACTGGGAATTTGACTGATACCCCAGCAAGGACAGGCTGACTTAAAATTTACTGGATATTAGTTTGGGGGCAAGAGTACTCTTTCTATCTATTTAATTCATTTAAATATTCTTCTATCAAATAATTGTTGCTACCAGGCACCAGACTTATGGAGACAGAAGAATAGATGAAACAGAATGCTGCATCTGAGAAGCTCTGGATTTAAATCACAAAATAATTGGAACAAAGGTTTTTCGTTGGAGGGGGGGGTTGTTACGGGAGGCGGGGATTGCACTCGGATCCTTGCGCTTGGGCAGCAGAAGACAAAACCACAGAGCTAAATCCCCGGCCCCGTCTAACAAAGGTTTTGTCAGTAAACAGACTTAGTGAGAAGGGCAGAGGAAGTAGCGACAAATATTTTGCAATTTTATGGAAATTTTCATACTAATAATTACTTTTGAGATACATTTTAAGGACATGTAAAAGCCAATCAAACTGTGGAAATTTTTCTTTTTTCTTTTTTTTTTTTTTGGTACGGGGGGGGGGGGGGTCGAACTTGGGTCCGTGCGCTTGCGAGGCTGGCAGTGGAACCACTGAGCTAAATCCCCGGCCCTTGTGGAAATTTTTCTTGTTTAATTGGTTGGATAGAAAAGAAAGCTTTGTAATTGCTAATAGTGTACAGCCAGGAGAATTAAAACAAGAAACAGATAAAGACTGAAAAAGAGAAGGGAGGAAGGAAGGAAGAAAGGAAGGAAGGAAGGAGGGAGGGAGGGAGGGAAGGAAGGGAGGGACAGAGGGAGGGAGAGAGGGAGGGAGGCAGAGAGAGAGAGAAAATAATGCTTTATATTTAAGCTTTTATTTGTATATTGGTTTTTTAAATTAATCTATGAAAGTCATTTTTCAAAAATAGTATATTAGCTTTGGAGTGCAAAATGGTAGGTGGTTATTTCAAATTGATTATTAATTGTAGACTGCATTTTTGTGTTTCAGAGCCCATTATTTTGATAAATTATAATTTTTTCTTGATAAAAAATAAAACAATTAAGAATTATTAAAAATACAGCTATTCTGCCATTATTACATGAATTGAAATAATGAAAACTTGTGATATTTTATGACAATGTTATATTAGTAATAACTTTATAGTTTGACCTATGTGTATTTTCTGATTAGTGTTTTTTTCCCAATAAATTAATGCTAATAATACTAGATGATTTCATCATTTAATAAATATTCAATGGTGTTTGAGACTGCTTAATTTTTGTCATTAAATCAGAAATAAGTAGCCCTGCACTCCTGCCAATCAAGACTACAGTATTTCCATAACACCATAATTTCTGGAATGCATTTTCAGATAGAAATCATGATATTATTGATCTATAATGGATTAATATGATTAATGCATAATTGTAAGTAATATTATTATTAATATACTATTTATCACAAAGATAAATCACTGTTTTAAAGTTATGTTTAGTAAGTTCTCATTTTATTCCTAATGGTATAAAATATTTGTAATGAATTTATGAAGAAAGAAAAAAACTTAAGACATATTCACTTTTTAGTAGAGGAGTTTATGTGATGGAATGGAATAGGAATAATAAAAGGAGTAAAAGACAATATTTAACTTTCAAAACATAAATCAAAAATTTATTTTTCAAAAATGAGGAGAGGAATTCATTTCACATAATATTTGATTGAAATAGATTTAACGTTAGTTTCATAAAATAGCGAATGTTAATATTCAGAAAAAAATGCATAATGGAATAGTATTTTTTCTTGAACAGTTCAGACACAGTGCTCTTTGGGACTAATGGATAATATGCATCATAGTTACAAAATACGCAATTTGTATATGTGTAGGAGAAGAAACTTATGGACCATTAAACTGATGTATTACCAGCATTTTTGACTCTAGTTAAAAGATACCTTTTCTTACTTTTTTATCAGACATATTTGTTGGAACAAAATAGAGAAATACAGTTATAGCATCTTTCATTTGTTACATTAAACTCATTCAAGTGCTTGTCCAGAAAAGTCTTTCCTGTTCTATGATTTCTCTCAAGATTGACATACTATTCTCCCAAGTTTTAAACTTGAATTTGATTTCTGTTAAACCTTATCAGTCAACATTTGAAAACTCTGTTAGAATTAAAATGCAAATGGACCCATTTAACTCTTATTACAGTGACAACAGATTAACTCTTTAAATCCTACAGTTAGAATCCTCTAAACTTTCATGACAGTTTCATCTCAAACTATCAATTTAAATTAGTAAGTGAGAATAATGAAAAACAGGCAAGAACTCTGAGCAACTGTTGAAAATATGGGTACAAGTCTGATTAACTATTTTCATCAGTCACACTTTATGTAGATGACCAGATCACCTTGTGGTTAATTTGGTGGGCTTGAATAGAGAACAGGAAACTTTAATGGAGGCAATAGTTGAATTAGTGGTGTGAAGCACTTTTATTTTGAACAGTGTCGATCACATAGACAGAAATACACACGAGAAAACAATATTAAATGAACTCTATATTTATTTGCCTTTTTCCTTTTCTAAAAACCCAATGCATATATTCTTCATTTTTCTTATCCTAGCCACAAAATGTGTCTTAACTTTCTATCTTTGTGCTATCAGCGCATATACACAATTAATATTTCAGTTTGTGAAAATTTATAACACAATACTTAACAAATGTTGCAACTATAATGTTCTGTTTTGTTCTAAAAGTGTGTCTGATATTGTAATATTTTAAATGGAATATTATTCTTGCCTTAAGAAGGAAATCCTGTCATGTACTACAATATGGATAAACCTGAAGATCATGATACTAAGTGATATAAGCCTGAGTGAAAAAGAAAAATACATAATCTCACTTATATGCGATATCTTAAAAATACTGAATACATACAAAAATAAAATGATAATTATCAGTAAGTGAAAAGAGATGAAGAAAAATCGGGAGACGTAGGGTAAAAGATATAATGTTGGATACCAATATAGGAGAACTAGCCCTAGAGCTCTAAAGTACAGCATGTTTTGTATACTGCTGATTTGCAATTCTTAGAACAAGATAAGTATATTTGATATTATTTCCCCACATAAAAAGGACACTTATGTGAGAGGATGAATTTACAGATTATATGACTAAAATAAATATTTCATTTAAAAATTTTTACAATTTTAATTAGTATGTGTGTAGTGTAAAATGACTACCTACATTGTGGGAAGTTGTCACATGTACATAACACAATTTAATTCTTTTTACTTCCCCCTCCCTTCTTCTCCTCTTCCCCCCTCCATTTCTTCTCATTCTCAATACCTGTATTCAAAATCATATTTTGTACCCCAATATATATATAATAAAAAGTTTTTCTTACAAAACAAAACAAAAAAACAGTGCAGTATTTACTATAGTGTAATCAGTATTGAAATCTGCAAAGAAGGTCTTATGGAAATGTCACTGACCCCATTGGTTCTTCTGCTTTCTACCAGAAGACCAGACAGGAGTGCCTTAGCTGAGAAGCAAGGTTTTTATTCTTGTCTTGGAGCACAGGAATCTCAGGCTGACCCAGGCAAAGGGCAAAGTGCAGAGCTTCTGTGGTTTCTATAGGGTACGCAGTGACCCAGTCTCTTAATACCTTCACATGCGGAGGGGAGCTGTATTGTGCCTGTGCTCTTCTTTACTCTGCCTCTCCCTTCGATGCATATCTCTTTACCATCTTAAGTCTCCATTTTGGAATGCAATTTTTACATGCTAATACAGCAAAGGTAACTTTAGAGTACTTTCTGATCTACTCATGCATTCATCCTTGGTCACCTGGAGTTTGCCCCTTACCTCTGGAAAAGTTTCTAATTGAGCTTTGGAGCATGGCAGATCACAGCCCTACCTCAGTGGATTTGATCTTAATTGTTTTTTCGGGCTCTGGCTTCTTGGTGTCTCTGCTGACCACATTGTCTTTGAAGACTGAGGTGACTTCATATCCTCCTGTCTCAGCTATAGTCCCTTAATTTCATAACCTAGAAGACTGGTCCACTTCCTTATTTTTATTTTACTCTCAATTTCCTGGTATGTCTGTTGACCCCCATAAGACTGAGGGCTAGCTATCCCAGTGTCTCAGAAACACTGAAACCTTTAATTTAATACACTTTGTTTGTATGATTTTGAATAGAATTCTCCTGTAAAATTAAATTTATTCAATTATTTAAAACGTGTAAAATTGTATTTCCAGGGCCAAAATACAATGTATATAAATATGTTAAAAATAAAATCAAACATTCATAATATACTATAGTTGGGATAAACAAATAGGAAATTCCTTTTTTATATAATGACATATCTTAATCTTTTCTATAAATTTACTGATTTCAAAATTACCATGTAGCCTTTGAGCAGAGATAGTTCTACTTGCAGAGACTGATTTTACTTAGACATTTCTGTGTGAAATATAAATCCTCAGAAATAAATACATTGAAGATGAAAAATAAATCCTACCAGGCATATTTAATAATGGTCACTAATCACTTATTAGTATGAAAAAGCAATTAACCAATTTCAATATAAACTTCATACCCTCAAAATGTTATTGCTTCTTCCTAAGGAAGTTTTTTACTGTTTTTATTTAGAAAGCTTTTATAATATTTGTAATGATAATAATATCATATGTTACATAAGAGAAAAATAAGGATTTGGATGATTACAGTGACTAATTCCTGGAAAATTCCTAGAAAGTGAAAGCTGATTTTAGCTCATATATAAAACATTATCACAAACAAAATGTTTATGTTATTGTCTTCATATTTTAAAAAAAAGCAACACTGTCTTTTTGTTATTTTTGCTGATATCTGGGGGTGAAATGACCTTCCTTTCTTCCACCAGAACTGCAGCTGAACCAACTAAGTAGCATTCAGAGTTCCTGGACAACAACTGAAACCAATTAGCACATTGACTTTTATGTGTGCCATCCTTGAAAATGACATTGCACTTCCCCTGAGGAGAAATAATGTTTCCAAGCATTTCACACGAAAAATGAACACCAAATTCAAATTTTCTTAGAAGACAGGCAATGGGATACAGTGCTTTTAAACCAAAATTATGAAGATGAAAAGTGAGTGAAGTAGAGTCAAAGGTCCTCCTACTTCTCCATTGGTGGAGCATTCATATGAAAGCATATCGTGTTGCTGCTCACTGCACCTCATTTTTCTCTTCAAATAAATGTTTGCAATGTAATTTTCTTTCTATTAAGAATGTCTTATTGATCATCACAAGTTAATGGTAAAAATATTTCATGTAAATGATATTGTGCTTTTATTATTCTCCCATTAACTTTATTGGTACATTTTAGGTATAAAATACAGTTACATTCATCATTGAGATCTTGTACCATTACATGAGTATCTTGGTTCTTTTTTTTTTTTCCCCTTCCCTTGCCCTCCCTTCACCCCCTCCACCCTTCACTATTTTCAAAGGCCTTGTTTCCATTTTTTCCTCTTCTCATATTTTTTACTTTCCCTTTTTTCCCTTCCCCTACCCCTCCAAATTCCTCTGCTCTTTCAGACCTTTTCTTCCTGTTACACACTATCAGTTATACATTTTTTAAATTACAATATTAAGATCTAGGAGACATTACCACAGATTTTACAGAATTTAAAAGGATATAGAAAGCATATTTCAAAAA
>NW_004624748.1:27624673-27684308 GCF_000247695.1 Heterocephalus glaber | reverse complement strand
TGAGCTCCTCTCTAGATTTATTAATCATGTCTTGCACTAGGGGCACAATTTCTCCTGTTATCTGAGAAATTATTTCAGATTTCATTTTTTCCAGATCCTCTTTGGTTGCTAGTGCAGGGAGTCCAGCTGGTTGAGTATCAGAGTGTTCTATCTCATTTACCTTTGGGGTTGCTGTAGATGATCTGGAAGTTTGATTTTGAGACTTGTTTATGTGTCTTCTCATTTTGACGGGTGTTGGGGAGGTGATTTTGATGCCTGCATGGCTCACTTCCTCTGAGCTAAAAGTGGTGGAATAGCAGCCCAGAAGCTTCATCCTCTGGCCTGGGAGTGGTGGAACTGTGGCCTGGAAGTCCCTTCCTCTGGGCTAGTAGTGTTGGAATGGCCTGAGTAGCTCTTTGTTTATCACCAAAGGTGTTTGTACTTCCCCATGGGTGATAAACTCAGGTGGCGTGCTTCCTTACCATAGGTTTAAGTAATTTTTATTTATGGTCTCATTTTCTCTTTCCCTATGTCCCTCAGGCTTTCAGCTATCAGTGTTCCATCTGTTTAGTTGTGGGCTTTGGATAACTGAAAAAACAGGGTTAAAAGGTACAATGCCTTCCAGAGAGTGAATATCTGTCTTCCATAGGAGAGGGTTCTAAAAATATAGATAGTGCAATTCAGAGCATGTTGTGTTGCTCCCCTCCACCTTGTATGTGTTTTAAATGTAATTCTTCTTGAATGATCTTTTCCTGTTTGTCTAGATAGAAAATAAAATTTTGACTTTTTGCATTGTATTTGTTTTAAAGCACAGGACATTTTTTGCAACTGATTATCAGAATCTTTATCTAGTGTTCAAAAGCAATATCTGCTTTTTAACAAACAATTCTGGAAAGTTGATGGTTTGCATCAACTTTATTCATATTTACATGCATAAATATAATTCAAACCTGATATGTTGAACTTTTAATTAAATTGTATTTTATTTCTTCAAGAAGGACATGTGTCTCCCTTTTCCTGCCACCTCCTTGTCCCACCTGTTTCTTTTTGTAGGATAGGGTCTGTGGAGCAGAGGAGAGAAAATTATACCTGGCACTTATTTTCATTCCTTTCAGCCTCAGGGATGAATCTCATTTTTGTTTTGCCTGCTTCCTCATCACAATTGTCACTCTAATCTGCCCCTCTGTGCTACCTTTGTATATATCAGTGAACTGATTTTTTTGTAATAATTCCACAGATACTTCATCATCAAGTTACAGTTTCCAAATACAGAATGTTTCAATCCATATATATCTTAACATGACATTAAGGATTAATTAATATAACTATACGGCAAAAGACCATACTGACTTTTGACCTATTGGCATTCAGTATGAATGCCAGGATAATCCAGAACTACAGGTACCATTCCTCTCAAACTCAGAACTTTGTAGGCATTCACTTGGTCTGTGATGTTCTGCAGAAACCTCTCTCAACCTTGGATTTATCCATATATGCATAGCGGGGTTTTGCACACAGAAATGACTGGGTTCAATTTCTGTATCTCACCTTTAATCTTTTCTTGCCACTCAAGAAAAGCTATTAGAATACAGTGAAGGAAGGTAAGGCATCATATGATACAAATTTGTGGTTTTTTAAAAGTGTATAATACTTAAAGTTTGCAGTCTTTTAACTCACCTCCTGTACAGTATTCATAGAAACTCTTATCTTCTACTGTCACACTGCTGTTGAAAGCCATCGTGTTTCTATTCTAAAACACTACTTTAGAAGTTAAACTCAGCTGTCTACTACTCCTCCTGTCTTCTTGCGATGTGCAGCGCACATGGTGGGACAGATGGCCAGAGAGAGGTATATTATCTATACTCAAGCAGCAGTTTCTCTGTGCATCTTTACAATTAGCATATGACTCTTTTGCCCTTATTTTCTTCATCTGCTAGTCTTATGCGAGGTAGTCACATCTGTTATACAGATTGTTGGAATATTTCTTGCTAAACAATTAGGTAGGAGTTGACTAGACAGTGGAAAATTCTAAGTGTCTATTTTGGCATGGTTTCCCTTGAGAGATAAAGGCCATATATTGACAGCTTGAAGGTGACTTGCCTAGTGAACTTTTGTCATCTTCCTAATTCAGCAGCAAACTGCAAGTTCGCAGAAATGAATGACCTATACTACTTCCTTATTTGCTAGATTTCCAAAAATCCTAACCTTACATATTACTCTTAGTGATGAATAGGACAATGAATCCAAGCCTAATCTTTTTATGTGTTAGTATTCAACTGGTTAGTACATACATATTTACAGCAAATGCTAAGGACTACTAAAATAGCAGTTTTCCTATCTCTTCCTTCTTTTGTCATATTTAATAAATACTTATTTAGGAAACATAAATAAGATAAAGATGGAAAATAATTTCTGACTTGAAAGCCTCAAGTCAAGTGGAAGAAATTCTAAACTAGAATCACCATGCCTTGGTGCAACCTATAAAAACAGAGCCTAATATTATTTTTAGGTTTTTTATTTAACTATGAAAAATGCACTCCTCCCAATGACTTGATGACATTTGTAGGAGTCAGTGTGAATGTAGACAGTTTAAAAAATACCCCAAATGTACTCATTGTCCCAATCTCTGAAGTATCTTTTTCAAAGTGTATCTCTGGATACACACAAGCAGTTACCTGTCTCGAGTTAAGGAGTTAACTGTAAAATAAACTAGGGATGGATTGCATCCCACAAAAACCAGGGCTCAGGAAAAATGGTATAAAATATTATTACATCTTTGAAATGTTGAATGAAAATAATTCCAGCAAAGTTCATGTGATTAGATCTATTTTTATTTGAGCATACAGTTTGCACTTCTCTTCATCCTTAGGGCTTTTTGGCAAAGCTAATTCTGTAATCAATCCTTGAAGGAGGAATGGAAAATGTAACCTATAGTTTCCTTCTAAATGAATTTTTTTTTCTCTCCACAATTTATCTTTGAAATTGTTTTCCAATTAGAATTTAATCAATTATTACTAATGAGCAAGACTTGTATCTTTGGAATCAGCTTGTCATTACTGGAGCTGTTAAGGAAATATTGACTTAAAAACTTAATTTATGATAGTGACAACACCTGAAAATGCAGGGAGAGAAAATATGGGAAGGAGAAAAGAGAGCATCAGGCAAGAAAGCCAAGGTGAAAATGATGGACACACAGATACGAGAAGTTAGATAACAAGAATTTTATCAGTTCTTTCTAAATTGCATAGTCATAATTTAAGAGATGAGACAGATATAATTTTATCAGTCTGCTCTTTAAATATGTCTTAGTACATGCTATTACATTTGTTTGTTCCCATAAGTGTTCAATCACTTTTGTTTCCCTTGTATTGTACTGGAAGGAAAAGGTTTTCTGCCTAATTCCTTCCAAACCCTTTCATGTCATTGGCTCCAGGCAATTAGGGATGTATCAGTAGACAACCAGTTGGTTAACATACATATTGAATTATTTATATACTTTGGTTTTTGCATTCAATTCATATATCTGTTTTTTTAGGTTGAAGATATTTCTAGAACGAGATCTTGATTTTTCTGTTTTCTTTAGTTAGTATTTTTTGTATTGTGCAGCAGTGATTCTCTGTGTGTTTGCTGGAGCAGTAGAGGTAACATTTCTGGGGAACTTGTTAGAAATGGAACTCCTGAAGCCTGTTCCTGACTTTCTGAATCTGAAACTCAAGGGTGAAGGCTAGGAATCTGGGTCACTCTCCATGTGATTATAAGCCTTCAATAATTTGTGAATCACTGGCCTAAATCGTGCTGGTTACACAATGAGGTGTACTGAGAGGGTGTCCACTAAATATGACATGACTTACTGTCCCACATCTCTCCATCTGCATGGAAAACCAACCACTCAGTTGCCATTGTATTGTCTTCCCAATTATGGTGACTGTTCACAAATGACAATCTGAGCAAAGTAGCTTATCCTTTCTGTATCTGTTACATTCTGTTCTGGTCCTCTGGGTTAAACTTGTTCTTATTGGTTTCATCAGCATAACTATAGTTCATTAGTTTGCTCAGAATTAAGTATAACAGAAGGCCTCATAACTGATGTCATCAGCCCAGAGAAGTGGTTGAATATTTAAATGTTAAATAAAGTAGGATTAGTAAAATCATTTTAATGTAAATCATGTAAATGTATAGCCATTTGCCAATCATTTAAATTCAATTCTAGGGTCACCTCTTGGTAGAAGTCGATTTAATGAAATTTTTTTTCTGGTCTAATGATATTCTAATTGATACATTTTTGTAATCTTTTTAAGTGGACCTAGAATTTAAAGAATATGTAAAGAAAGAAGCTTTCATATAGAATTCTTCTGGATTTTTGTGACAAGTTTCCTCAATTTTCACACATTTCACTCACTTATAATTAAAAATACTTTTGGTTTGGGTTTTGTTTGACAAATTTGTTTTCATTTTACTTTTCAAGAGAAATCTCTGTAGCTATCTTAAGAATAATTGCAATAAGATATGATAACAGTGAAATCATATAATTATTAAAAATTACAATTTTAAGGTTGAATTTAAGAACAATCAAATGTTGTTAAACAGGCAGCCTGCTGTTGAGAGCTATGATCCACAAGCTAGTGAAAGGGAAGTCAGTTCATGTACTCAGTATTCAGGCCATAGAAGGCTTCAGTCTCCAGCATCAGCTTACAATGCACATCATCATTTTATCCGATGGTTTGATTAAATGCAGGAGTGATGTGTGACTCTCCGCTGTACTAACACATGGGTTAATGTGCTAGATTTTCTGACTCAAACTTGCTTTATTTTATTTTTGGTGATGGTAAATTTTGAGGCCTAGACATTTTTTCTCTGTGCATGAATGATTCCGATTTTTAGAAATCTTTGAATAATCCAACTTTATGGGAAGTCAGTTATGAGGATGAACTGCATTTATTTTTGTTTGGATTTTATGTATGAGTAAACTGAACATCTGTTAGTCATCATCTGTACAGGACTCAGAAAGAACTAAAGCATGCTTTTATTAGTGTTTCATGCAACACTTTGACACCCATACTGGAGCCCCAATTTATACCACAGGATAATAGGCTATTTTATTTACTATCTGAGCCAAGAATGTACTCTTAATGAGACTATTCTCAAATTTATCCTACGTTTCTTCATCTCATATTTCATCTTAAACAATATTTAACTCTACTGATATAAACTGTTCTGAATTTGTTACCTTTACTTTCTTTCTTTCTTTTTTTTTTGTACCGGGGATTGAACTCAGGACCTTGTGCTTGCCAGGCAGGTGGCGGAACCACTGAGCTAAATCCCCGGCCCTACCTTTACTTTCTTAATTCTGCATGCAATTTAGTTTGTATTTTTGCATTCAGTTACATGTCAGTAGAAAAATACTCCAAGATGAACTTTAACCCTGTAAGTTACAGTCACTAAATAACAAAGAAGTAAATGTTTGTCACTTTTCCTGATATTTCCTATTAAATTCATATTAAATTATAGGAGTGGGAAAGAGAATGGAAGTGAAATAGCAGGAAGAGATGTAACTCCCAAACCTACTAGATATCCAAAATGCAAATTTCTGTTCTCTAAAATTGAAGAATGAATTCTAGGAAAAACAGAGGTTAAGAGTAGGAAAAAATATTGAGGCAAAGATAACTTCTGTTTAAGAGAGACAGAAGAGGGACCAGAAGGTGCATTGTCCACCCACCTCGCTTTTCAAAGGTGTTTTATACAGCAAAGCCATGAGGTGAAGCAGGTTCAAAGTGGGACAAAACTATGAGACCCAGTGGAAATTTACAAGGTGGGCCTGAGGTGGGACAAAACCATGACCAACAAATAAGATTACAAGTAGAGTCACCCAGGTAAAAATGATTAAATAGGGATCAAATGGGAAAACAAGTCACATATAAGGAATTTCCCATTTAGGATATCAATTGCTGCTACCTCTAGGGGAAGTAGTGCGTCTCTTCTTTTTATAATGTTATCCAGTGAATGTGCCTCACTTGTTCTCCATGTTGGCTCCTTTCTGTGTTGGCTCCTGGAGGGCTGGCACTTTGAGGGCTGATGTCTTGAGGGTGGCCCTATCTAACTGCCTATAAGATATCTTATTAACTTACCTATCTACAATAGAAAGACAGATACATTCTTACTATATTGTATTCTTATTATATGGAACAAAAGAAATTGGTGGGGACTAGTAAAAGGAGTGTGAAATTAATACAAAATATTGATGACAGGAAAACATCTGATTCACTGGAGGGCTAGAAAGTAAAAAGAGATACTGTTCAAATATGAGTTCTACTGATTAAACTAATAATAGCGTGAGGTTACTTTCAAGAAACTTGGTGACAGATTTAATTATATCCTATGACTAGACACCTGGATGATAATATGAAATTTAAAAAAAAGAAAGAGTCAAACACCATATGGCAAATACTGATGACTTTTAGTTAAGTAGCTATACCATTGTCAATGAGATTTGTTAAGTTTTAGTAATAAGTTGGATTATTAGTAGAAATAATCATGATCAGACAGTTTAGGATATTTCATAAATAATATTTAGCAGCTTTAATCAATTTATCCACAATTGTCAATAATTTGTAAATTGTCAGGTGTTTGGGAAGAGTCGCCATTACCTGAGTCCCAGTGGATACATTCATTTTTTTAATTCCCCTCAGTGAAAACACTAGCTGTGATGTACTTTGACCATTCTTTTGCCTCCAAACTATTCTGACCCTTCTGTCCTCATAAAAGAGATATATGCTGTTGCTCAGCAAAAGAATATACTCTATTTTATAGACATATGCCCTCGAGTTAGAAACAGTTTAGATTTAGAAGACGAAGTGCCATTGAGACTTGTGATCTTTCTGATAACAATACACCAAAGTATATTTTGAGAGGCGGAAGTTGGATTGGATAGTATTATGGAAAATGCCTAGGCACAGGAACTATGAGGAATTGCCTGGAAATCCATCCTTCATTTATCACTTGTGTGATTCGGGACAAATTACTTACAGAGTCCTCATTTGAAAAATCAGAATAAAAGTCTATCTTCTTCAATTGTTGTGCAAATTGAATAAAATAATGTGTAATGTGCCAAGTGCAGGGATGGAAACTGCTATTCCCTGTCTCCCTAGCATCCTGTCAGCTACAATCTAAACGAACAAGAATTCCCTATCAAATTTCTAAAAGTAGGATTCTGTTACTTTTAGTTCCTCTTTGATTCTTATTTTTCCTATATCCCTTTCATATTTTGTCAAATACATATATATCCCTTGTTCTTGTCTCATTCCTTCTTCTCTAATGTTACACAGAGAAAGATCAACACTTCATAAAAACTATGTGGCACAGAGAAGATAAATGTCGAATTTTTAAAATTATGTCAACATGAATATGCAGACTAGGAAATGGGTTAAAT
Organism: Heterocephalus glaber; assembly: GCF_000247695.1. Next base: position 27,676,903 of record NW_004624748.1, on the reverse strand, counting down.
CATCTGGTGTTTTCTTACCACTGATCACGATGGCCTGTGTGATGTCAGTAGCTAATCAAAGCCCCTGCTCACCTTAACAGGGTCTGGCAATCTGCTGTGCAACAATTAACCCACAAGCTGTTATTCTTTTTTGTTATTCTTGTTTGTTTGCTTGTTTGTTTTGGTACCGGGAATTGAACTTGGGTCCTTGTGCTTGCAAGGCAGGTGGTGGAACCACTGAGCTAAATCCCCGGCCCCTAGAAGCTGTTATTCTTTACATGACACTCATCAAGGAGGTCAGCAGATGATAATAACATTTGCCTTCCTTGTATACAAACATTAATAAATGCATTATTTGAAACACTTTATCCCCATGAGATAAACAAATATTGTTAAATATTAATTGTTTTAATTAAGTTTTCTAAGATCTTATAAATAAGTATGAGAAGCAAAAACTGAAAGTTTGGCCTTCTTTTATATTATGCTAGTTCTCACACAAAGGAAGCTCTTTGAAAGCCTTGATTTGAAAAGATACAGTAATTAATCGCCTCCACCTGTTAAATACAGAATCCTTCTCTTATATACAACTTTTTTTTTTCTGACTTGTTGCCATTGATTCTAAATAGATACTGGTAATGTTTAAAGGCCATTTCTTTTTGACATTGTCTGTCTTGAAGAAATGTTTCTGATTAACTATATGTGTATATGCACACAGACACTTCCTTTCCTTTTCTTTATTTTTAAAATGATCTGCGATAAATTCAACATAACATAAAGTTACCATCTCAACTATACTTCACTATACAGTAATGTTATTGTAGTCCTACTGAGGTACAAGTAATCTCTGAAACGTTTTCATCTTGCAAAACTGAAAGTCTGTATCCACAAGCAACAATTTCCCATTCAGCTCTCTTCCTAGCCACTGGCAGGCACCATTGTACGTTTTTTTCCTATGAGTTTGCGCCCTCTTGACATTTCATGTAAGTAAACACACCTTTTTGTGATTGGCTTAATGTTCTCATTGTTCAGCCATGTTATAATACTTGTCAGAATCCCTTCTTTTTATAGCTGAATAGTATTCCATTCTTATATAAGCATTGTTTTGTTTATCCAATCAACCAGTACTATTTAGGTTTTCCCCCATTTGTCTGCAAATAAAGCTACTATGAACATAAATATACATCTATCTCTGTGATATTCTCCTTCATTCTTTTGGATATAAACTCAGAAATTGTATTGCTAAATTGTAAGGAATTTACATTTTCAACTTTTTTTAAAAAAGGAACTATCATCTGTTTGCCATAGCAGTTGTGCCAGCCATCTATTTTAAAATTCATTGTAGATAAAGGAATAAATTAAAATCATCCAATATTCTTTGCTCTCTGCCTTACTCTTAACCTCAAATTAGTAATTGTATTTTATATATTCTACCATTTCAACATATCTTGATGCTATTCTGCTTACAGACTAAATTAATTTGTACAAAGATCACTATAATTAAGTGCTTAGGAACTTGTCCCACCAATAGATATTTCTCCCTTCCAATATGTTTTTATATATTTCCAGCCAGTTCATCTTTTTATAGTACAAGTCTGATGTTGTCATTCCTTTGTTTGATATTAAAGTATATTCCCATTTATTTGATAACATGCACAATCAAAGCTGCCTCACTTAATGATCAAACTTTGTCATAATTTTAACCTTTTATCAGTCTAATTTCTCCTCAAGAAATTACTATGCATGGATTCTAACCAATGTGAATTACTTGAAGACATACTTCCTTCACTTTCTACTTTCTGATTTTCTTGCCTCGTCATATATAATATTAGCTATCTACAATGGTTTTAAAAGTTCTTTCTGTCTCAACCAAATTCTTCATGTCTTCTAAGCTCCAGTTAAAATTCTGAAACCATCCTTGATTTCATGGTTTTATTTCACATCTCCAAACTCTGGATGCCAATAGCATTTTATTGGTTTTTATTCTATGGCTTTTATCACTTCCTATCTTTTACAATAGTTATTTATGAATCTTAGATTGTATTCAAGTTTAAGCATCCAAACTAAAACTTCAGGGCAGATTGTGCATGTGTTTTATCTTTTCATCTTTTCCCATATGTAACAGAGCAGCACTCCCCAACAATTAGCAATCAATACATATGTTCAGGGAAAAATGAATCAACAAGTAAATTATTATAGGTAATGTGGATTGGCCCTGAATTTCTTATGATTCTTTAAAAGTAGTGATAGCTTTATATTGCTAAACAAAAAAGAAACAAGGAGACAGGTGTTAAGGTGGGTCTTGTGTTTGAGTCTGAAAACTACAGATCTTTTTAGGCAAATGACATGCAATTTTTCTATGCATCGAGGACAGGAAACAGGTAAACTAAAACGTTAGCTTCTTAAATATATCTTTGAGGAAAAATTACAAGCATTATAATAAGATATTTCTTATTCAAAGAGTGTATTCTTTATTTCATGGTGAGCACCTTGTTTGTTTTTAGCTTGAAAAGTAAAAATTAACTGAGTTTAAATGTAACTTAAGATCTACATTAATCTTGTTCTTCTAGTTAGTTTCATTTTATTTCAAAAGCATTTAAAAATGTAAAAAAATCAGACCTTTTTAGTTATTTCAAAGCTATATGTTATTTTCACCATACTAAATTTCATTCTAAAACATTGAAAAAATACATCTAAATTCCCATCCCTCTAACAAAAGGCAGATCTTCACTTAAAGCAATAAAAAACCTCCCCTTGAAATCTATTGACAAACTTTCTATAAAAGCAGTGAATGTAGAATTTCTTGTAAATACTTTGCTAAATTGTATCTGTGTTTGAGCAGGAAGATTGTGTGCTCTCCAAACATCCAATAAAATTTCAATATTCTATTGTAAAGGCAAGTTAACTGAAAAAATATCTAAATTAATTCCTTCACTTTCTCCATATTGATTAATTTATTTTTGAGAGAAGCTTCTTTAAAATTACTAACTAGAAAAAGATTTGGAGAAATATGATTTATAAAAGGTTCTTCCAATGTAGAGATTATTTTTTACCACTTTTGTGTTAATTTTGAATTTACAACCTTATTTTTTATAAAGTTATCTTATATCATCAGAAATGATGGCCTTATTGTCAAAAGAAAATATTTGTCAACCATTAATCAACTAATTCTGTGTCATGATTACTACAGGAACTATATACAGTGAAACATTTGTTAATTTACACATAGTGAAAGAAATTTAAAAGGTTATAGTTGAAGAACCAGATTCTGATTCTTAAATTTAAAGAAATAGTGACAGGGTAAGTGCAGTGTACACTAGTCAATAGCAAAGAAGACTTTATTCAAGACTATATTGCATTAGGGAAGAAACTTAGACTCAATCTGCTCAAACTAAAGGGGTGAACTCAATGAAAAGTATGAGAAGTTTTAGTGGGGATGTTGGTGTGTGTAATTAAAATATCTGTGTTTGCTAATTGTTCTTTACAAAAGTTAGGATCCTACTCTCCCACAGAGACTGGAAAACCAGAGTCCTGTTTTTCTTGATGAATCCATTGCAAAAATATAGCTTCTAGGTGCTTGAGGAAAATACACGTGGTTTTAGAAGATTTATGATTCAAACAGCCAGAGAAAGGATTTCCAATTGCAAAGTGTTCAAAAGTAAATGCTCTAAGAAATGGGAGGCCAAAGCCTAGGGTGAGCAATATGCCTTGTTCTGGCTCACTCAAGCTGAGAGAAATGTTAAGGTCTTCATGTGGTGCAGGGATGCAGTGGAGCGCTGCATGGATGCTGAGCACCTCTTCTCCCTCTGAACAACGCCTCAGTCCCTTAGGCCTTCTTTGTCACAGTGAATATGCACTACCAGCTACTTAACAAGCCTTTCCCACTGCTTCTTTACTACTCTTTTCACCAGAGTAATTCTGGTGACAGAAATTCTTCTCAGAGAAGGTGCTTTATTGACATCTGGAGAAAGTTTATTTCTAAGATTTTTGGCAAATAAGATGTTATCTCTAATGGATTAGATAATTTTAGCGTATTCTGTGACCAATTTCCAGTAGCAGTCTTTCAATAGAAGTTATTTCTTGCTGGATCATTTCCACTTCTGCTCTACCCTACACCATGCTCATTTAATAATTCAAGGTGACTCGCTGTTAAATTTAAGCTTCTTATAAAGATTTCAGCTCATATGTTACAGCCAGAGAGGCTGATTGTATTATTTGACTCATCTCACAATTATTTATATAATAAGAAATATAACATAACATGATTTTATTTCAAAACGTAAGTGACATTATACTTTCTGGTACAGTATGTTATTTTAAAATTTTTAAAATTAAGAGTACAACAACAAAGAGAACCCTGTACTTAACATCAAGAAGCGGATATTTTGCTAAAGAAGAGCAAAATGTAGGATGTCACCTTGCCTTTCCTTTTTACAAACTCAAAATTTGACTTAAAAAAGAAAAATTAATCTGATTCTAATTTTATATTAAAATATTTATAAACAACAAAATTATGTAACTATAAAACTGTGTGTCAAATTGATACACATAAATCTTTAAATATTCCTGATTTGTACTAAATAAAGTGAATTAGCAAGTACAGTGTACAAATTTAACCACAAAGTCTTCTCAAATAATCATCTCAATGTCTACATAGTTGCAGAAAAGGGCACAGATGTTCACCCTTAAAAAACCTGTAATTAAGAAACATTTATGCTCTGCAGATGCAGCCATTTCAAAGACTAGTAAGCACACTTAAAAACACATCTAACCCAAAGAGAAATTTTTTGAACTTTCTTAGTTTTACTTCACAAGAAAAGCAAAATAAAAATTTAATCATACAAATTCATGGCAATTTAATTACTACAATATTTGTATATTTTATAGGTTGTGTTAACATTAAATCTATACTATATCATTCTTCAGCCATTTTTTCTGAAATTTATCAGGAAAATGTATCTGACTCTTATCTAATAAGAAATCAGGTATTTCACATTAATAAGCTGAATACAAACAAATATTTGGAGATTAATGCAAACAAATACACACTTATTGAAAGAAGAGGAGTCATAAATGTTTTATTGACAATACATTCAATAATTTGAACACATATGTTGCTTTAAAACTGCCTTGAACATATTGGAAAATAGTTTGAAATTCATTGTAATGAAAGGAACACATACCTGCGTAAGGTCAAATTAATTTTTATAATAAAATATTAACTCATTTTGCAGTGCTAGATATTTAGAAGGTGCTCACTATCTTTAAAAATAAAATGAAATTCATTATCCTTAAAATAAAGAGTGCATAGTTTTTTCTCTTTAAAACTAATCTGCTACCACATTCTACATTTTTATTACTTTAGGTATTTGTCATTTAGATTCCTTAGTCTAATTGATACTTTAAATGTTCAATTTGTGTTTCATAAATATATTTATATCTTTATATTTGATTATACTTTAAGTGATATAGAATTTCAAGGTAACATCTAGGAACTGTGTAGAAGTTGTACACAGGTGGATTTCATCTCTTGTGATAGACTGAAAGCATGATTTCCATTCTTGTTTAGTCTTAACAGAATTCCCAGTGTTATCCTTCAAAAACAAATTTTATTAGATTCTGTTCAGAACCATTTTAATGGCTTCATTTTATCACAACATAGTCCAAGTACCTGGGCAATGCAAATACTCATGAATGGTTGATACTTTTCTTTTCTCAGGTTATTTACTGTCATACTGCATCAAACACATGAGGTTCTGTCACACCTTGTCCCCATGCTTGCCATTTCATTTCATTCTACAGGGTTGTATGAAACCATTACCCTTGCATGGCTCACCTTTCAACTGAGAATTTCTCAGTCCAGATGTGATATTGCAATTAATCTGTCAAGAATGTTGTGGAGAAATGCTTCCTTGGAGAACAGATCTTGAATTTTAAGATTTAACCTGTAGTTGCAATTGCAGCAAATATTTAGATACAAAGCAATATTTTGGTTGACAAAGAGATATATGTGTATTTAAAATAACTTACTTGAATTTCATGCATTGTAGCTTCCATTATAAATTGATGTAAACAAAAACTTTCATTTATCACTTTAAACACATTTTTATTTATTTTCAGGCAATGTCTTCTTAATGGTTTGATCTATTGGATATTTTGAAAATAATTTGAAATGCATAGATAACACATCAGAAAAATAAAATGTTCATAAAGGTGAAGCAAACTAAAATGAGCATATTTAATGTTGATTTGGTTTGGGTAGATATATTAATGACATTGAAGAAAATAACTTGCCCATATAAATAAATGAAATAAAAATGCTGTTTTAGCATATAAGAATGTGGAAATTAGCTTTATTCTATATTGTTTCATACCAAAAATAGAAAATAAAATTATGAATAGTGGAGTACTTGTTAAACATAACCATAGTTAATGATAACCGCAGTTAATGATAACTGCTGGTGTTTACTGGATTGCAATAGTTGTGGTAAATTATAAAGATGGCTAATAGGAGTTTTGCCTTTCTGACCATATACTGTAAACATTACTCAGATGAATCAGGCTAATTTAAGTATAGTTTCATACACTAAGCAGGTACATTGAATTATAATAAAATAATGTTTATTAAGCCTTTGTTATTTTTGTCGCTAATATTTGTTAGATAGTTACTGTACGTTGAAGACTCTGTGCATGCACATTTAACCCAAATAATAAGAAAGACACTGTGAGAAATTATGAAAATCATGACACTCATTTTGCTCTAAGAACGTGGAATTAAACTAAGTAAATAAAGTACATATAAAAATTACAAATAAAGCAATTAAATAGTAGTCAGGATAATAATAGAAATCTCTAGTGTGGACAATGTATCTAAAGTGGATCTTGACTTAGTACAGTTGTCTTACATGTTTTATATGACCTTTGACCTATTAGTCTGCTTTTCAATCTGTATATAAGATAATTAATTTTATAAGATCTTATAAATACATGATTCGGATGCTGGAAAAATAAAAGAGGGGTGGAGGGAATAGGGAAAGAGAAGGGAATTGAAATGTGTTATGTGCATGTACCAATTTCCTACAGTGGATGTAATCACTATGTACTGCAAACATGTACTAACAAAAGTCAAAAAATAATAGAAATATCACAGAACTTGCTAATAATAAATGCTATTATGCAATTTTTAAAAAGCTACAAATGAATTTGAGCTAGTATTTTTTAAAAGGAAAATAGGGTCGACTTCTACATCTTAACTATAATAATTTGTTTCAGAATAATTAACTAAATTATTTATTTATTTATTTATTTAATAAACATTTACTGAAACATTACTATTTTTTATCAAACAAAGTATAGACATTGATGAATCAGGCCCCAAAAATCAGGGGTAAACCGGTATTCTAGTTGAGATATCCAATAAATACTTGTATTTGCTTTCCACATACCTAAAAAATAGCATTTGATTTTTTTTCTATTTTTCAATTTAACAGGTCCATTTCTTTTAAATTATTTCTTCCAGGTTACAAGAAGTACAAAGTAAATATATATAGCTAACTATCTGTTAACTTAGTAGTCACACATTTGAAAGAATGAAAACAACACCCAATCTAAAGGACTCTCTTTATGATTCTAGTACACTAATTCCTCTTTGAATTGAAAGTCACATTTTCACAGCTACTCAGCCTTTCCTGTGTTGAGGTAGCTGGTGACAGTGTGCCAGTTAAAATATAACCTGCCCATGTTGACAAGTGTCTAAGGGAGAGTACCAACTGTTTCAAATCCACCAAGATGACTCAGAAATAACTGTCAGACTGACATGTTCTCCAGAGGTGACGCATTGCTTGGAGTACACGGACCATTAAATGACATTTCTCCAAGAGGGAACCTTGTCATCCTGCAACCTGTCTGCTCAGGAATCTCATTTTTGCCATTTGATGAGCAAGAGAATAACATGTAGAAAGATACTGAGAAAATGTAAAGAAGAGCTGTATCTTAACCCCACTGATGTGGTTACAGATGTGGAGAAATTAAGTTCATTGGTATTGTTCCCTCTGTGAACAGGGAATAGAGGAAGGGGCATTGACTCAAAAAGGTGGTCAAGGTGAAAGCGATCTCTGAAGATGAACTGGACTTTTCTGAAGTGAAGCACAGGCCTACAGAACGAAGGAGTAGGACTCGTGAGGAACATCTCCGGAGGCTTTCTCTCCTTTTGAATTTGTTAGTGTCAGAACCTCTATTTGATTGAGATCTCCTTTCACATTGGTAGTTTTACAATTATGTTCTTTACTATATTCAGCATAATCTTTGCATCTACTTTGCAAAACGTGCAAGAAAATCAGTCTACACCTCATGTATTTGAAGTGTGTAGCTGAATCTACGAATTTTTTCTCCAAGGCTTTCTTTCTTACGAGAGATCATTTTTTTCCCTTTAATCTGCAGTGGGGCTACATCATGTATTTCATTCCATTTTCTCTGTACACTGTTAATGTAGTTCTAGCCATCAGAAAATTTGGCAATTTAATGCAGTGGGTAGAAAGGAGATATTCCTAATTATTCCTATATATATCCTAAATGTAACAGTCTGCAAAGATTTTTTTAAAAATAAATATTTACTGGATAGGATCTTGCTTCATACAGTTGCTGTAAGTAAATAATATGTATTAAAAATTTAAAGTTTATCAATTATAGTCAATATTCAAGTTCCACTGATGAATGATTTGCATGGGCTTTAGGTTGATCATATTGTCAATCTCCTGCCTCTCTCTAGCTCCATGATTAAAAGTGCCTGTATAGTTATAGACAATCAAATCAGGGTTAATTTATCCAATGCTATTTACTGTATAAATATGTGTTGAAATAAAATAAGCAGAAAAGTAAAAAGGAAATGAGAAAACAAATTTTGTTTCTTTAGAAACTGCAAAAGTTGTAGGCCCAACATCATTATACCAAGTCTCAACGTGTGTTCATGGAGACATGTACACACTGATAAGAAGAAAGAATACATTATGCATGAACAAAATATGTTCACATGTACAAATATAGTCATTCATATTTAAGTACATTTTCTCACATGAGATTCAATAATAGTTGATTTCTGCCATCTGGATTTTATATATTTTCATTTTAAAATTTTCTGTAGAAATTCTGTAAAATTTCTCTATAAAATAAGCTGAAAGGACTTGCCATATCTTCTCCATAATTTCTCCTTATGTTTTCAATGTGTGATTTTTGTGAGGAGCCCTCTAAATGCATTATTTTAATATCAAAGCTTTTGGTTATACATTTCCTTATCATAATTTTATGGTATATCTTTTCATTTCTATTGAACCTGATATACATTGTTCTGGAACGATTTCTGGCTACATGCTAAAGCTGAATCCTCTAGTGGACCACTGTAATCTTGATTCCCTTCTGGCTCTCTCTCTCTTGCTAAAGTACTTAATTATACAAAAATCTATATTGTACATTTAATGTAGCCAATGAAGATAAACCAAATTTTGTTAAAGTCATAAGTAAATTAAATCAAAAGGAATTTTGATTTTTGAATTAGGTAAAAAAATTTGAAAGGAATATTTGTTCTATTATCTTTTTTATAGTTGAAGGGAGATATAAGGTAAATAAAACATGTGACTTATACATGATATTGCCCACAAGAGCTGCAATCACAACATGATGTAGTCTTTTAATTATGTATATTACTAAAATTGTTCATTGTTGACTAACTTTAAAAAAAATCACACACACACACACACCTCAAAATATATGTCCATCCATGAATAGAGGCTTTTGAAATGATAGAGATGTTCATAAAGACATGTTTTCACCAATAGCTTTCACTTTCAAAATCCTAGCCTGATACCTGTAGTGTTTGTGATCTTGAAATTGAATCCTCACACAGAAGGTACTAAATGAAATAATTTTGACTAAAAAATTTCCATTATATACATATATGTGTCATTGGAAAATAACTTAGGCTAAGTTGGTAGTTTAAATTTGTGAAAGATTTCAAATTAAAATTAAAAACATTATTAGTTTCTCCATTTAAAACTTTTATTGATCAATTTTATGGAACGATAAGAGGAAATGCAGATTGCACTTAAAGTGTGTTCTTGTGACATCTAGTGCCCTAGCAATCCTGATCATTCTTTTCCAAAATGACTTTAGACTAAGAAGATAAATCTAAAATCTTACCCAGGGAGAATTTTAAAAATCTTTCTCTACTTTAATCAATATGTTATCGATTTTAAAATTACAAAATTAAGCTATTGTTTTCTGCTCCATTTACAAAAATGATAATTTTTTAAATATGATATTTCATTCCCCAACTAAGTAGGAATTTTGGATAGCTCCTCAACCACTCTAGACAGTGGTTATCACTACACATAAACATAGACATTTTTAATAATCATGCCCTGTAACATGCACCATTTTAAAAAATGCAATATGTTAAGCAATTTAAAAGGTTAAACTTATTTTATTTAAAAAGATACATCCTAACAATGCATATGCAGGGCCAAGGATTTAGTGCAGTGGTTTTGCCACCTGCTACACAAGCGCAAAGACCCGAGTTCAATCCCCGGTACCAAAAAACCCCCCAAAAAACAATGCATATGTAACTTGAATTTTTGTAATATTTTTCTCCCTCCTTGAGTGTAGCAAGCATCCTAAAATATAAGCTTTAAAATTATTCCAGGATCTCAATTTTGAGATCACACCTATAGTGTAATTACTGACACAAGAGATAACAAACAAATGACACTTTAAAAAAGAGAGAATCTTGTTCAGACAACAACAGCAACAAAAACTAATCATATTAAAATTTATGTATTTATTGCTACCTAGTTAAATCACATATTACTAGCTTCATGTAAATACTGTCCTGGATACATTTGTCTTTGTATTGTCCTGGGTACATTTGCATTAAAATTAATTAATTATTATTTACACAAATTTAATCCACATAGCATACCTACACAAATAATTACAGCAATGTATTTAAACTCGTTTAACTAGAATTATACTTAAAATGATACTTATTTTACTGCCAAAAGACAAATTTTAACTGAGTGGAGGAGCAAAGGGGTATAATTATGAGATTAGTGCACAACTCTTTCTGTCAGTTGAGTAAAGTCATTGTGGGTCTGTAGATCCAGTTTGCTTAATAGTTACCAGTGGTGCTTTTGTATACCCTCAGTGCCCCACAGACTTAATAGAAACACACTAGGACCATGTTATTATGCAGATTACCTCATCAACTATCCAACACTGGGCTATGTGAGAGCACTTGAGGAAACACAATGGTGTCCTTACTTCATTCGCTCTCAGTGACCCATTGTTCTCAGTGGTTTTCTATAAAAAATTCACTCAGCAGGAAGAAGCAAGCACTTAAGAGATCATTAGGTAGTCAAACAAATACTATCTCTAGGATGAGGTAGTTTCTTGAGAATCACTTCCTGTTAGTTCCTACAACTTCAACATTTGATATATCAGGAAGGTATGAATGAAGTTAAAAAGAACATCATTTAACATTTATTTCAATTCACCCTGAATTTCATTACTGGTTTAATACTATCAATCATTGAGACTGGAGCATGAATTACACCAATGTTCAAAGGTCTTTGGATACCTTAGTATTGCTTTCAGTTTTTCAATGTACAGTTGATTGAAGCCACATACACTACTTATAGGTAGAAAATTTAAATGCCAGAATAAAGGAAAGTTACTTTCAAATATTATCAAATAAGTACTGTAAATAATTGCTTAAACTACTTGATGTTTCTTTTAATTAATATTCCTAAACACATAGGAGAAAAACCTCTGTTTTAAATTCAAATTAAAAGTCAAGCTGTTTAAGTAGAGAATGGTCACACTGCACACCAAATCATCCTTTGAGAGTCAAGGTTTAATAAACACTCCCCATTTCTGCTGCTAGTCTGTGTTTCATTTTGCATATGGTGACCTTGGTGTAGGATATGGAAGTTTATTAAGCTTACAAGTTGTTATCAAGGTGGACGTTAACTTTTGCAAAACAATCCCTATCGATGTATTTTTCATTTTAGCAGCATGTCTTTTCAGCTATCACACTAATATCCAGGGCATCAAACAAGGACATATGCAAAACAGGACTCTAGCTCTTGTGCAGAGGAGACTCTGTGGAGCAGCTTTGCTTTGCAGGACTGTGTGCTACAGTCCCCATTTCAGACCAGCTGCCAACATGTCTCATGCACACAAAATGATTTTACTTGAGAAAAAAAACACCTTTATCTAGAGAGCCAAACAAACCTCCAACTTGTTTCTCCATAATATATAAAGATATTTGATAAATAGTTCCCATTACCTAAACTCAAGTTCCTGTGCAATGTTTTTAAAGCAGACATACTTAGATTTTCACCACAAACAATTGCATACTGGTTTTTAAAAACCTTAGAGATTATACGGAGATTCTAAAGACTGAATTACTGAAACAATGTCCAATGAATAAACTGAACACTTCAGTTTAGAGATAATTTCTAAGAGTTGTCTTTTGTTTCCATTTAATTCATATTCTTCTCTTTTGACACCTTCAACTTGCAGCTCAGAAGACAGTTTGGCTTTGTCCTCACTGTAGTAGATTTGCCACTGTTACCAGACAGTCTCAGGGTTTCTCCTGGAAAGTAATTCATCTTCATTGTTTCTGGGCTGACAGGATGGAACCTGCTTACAAATTTTACAGCTAGCAATACTTTTTATTGTTGTTCTGAAAGGGCTCCTGAGGGTTCTCTATTTTATTTTTGGGAACATTCTGAATTTTTTTCCTTTTTTTGCGATACTTTTTACTATTATGAGTGATGACCTTAGAATACTGGGGAGGAAAAAACAACCCACACTCACCAAACTCTAACTGTCATAAGTTTTAATGCAATTTTCCAATAGTTTGATGTATTGCAGGTGCTACGTTTTAACTATGTTATCACTAATGAAGAATATCAACAGCTCTGGTGGGATGCTGACAGTCCTTCAAACAAAGAAGCCTTCATTGTGGCTCAAATGTCCTTCACTTAAAAAACAAAGACACAATGATGGCTGTAGTGGTTTTCCTCCATTTTTAGATAGTAAATGAATACTTCAGGCAAATAAAAAGAAATGTATTTTATAATAAAACTATGGAACTAACACTCTGTACTTCAAAGAAATGGTGTTCCTTTAATTTTTTTATTTTACTCCTTTAAGATTCTTTAGGCCTAATTATATTTGAAAGTAGCCAAGAAGAATTCCCAAAAAAGTCAATATAGTATGAAAATGAATGTGATATATTGTTAACATTTTGGGAACTTCTATCTATAAATCACCTTGGGAGAGGTCATTTTTCCTCATATGAAAAATAGCAGAGGCAATCAAGCAACTGCACACACAGACTAAAACTAATAGCGGATGGCAGGGAAGGACATAATACACTTCTTTGTGTAAGAGAGAAACATTTGTATAATTATCCTCTTGCAATATTGATATTTATTTATACTAATGTTAAAATCTACTTGCCAATTAAAGGATTTGCCAAAGAATAAAAAAAAATTCTTTCTTAATCAATATTCATAAACATGGTGCACATCCTGAGAAAAGTTTTCCATGTGTACTTATTACTGTTTTTACCAGTGCAGTTTAGAAACGTGAATCTAACTGTTGTTAACTGTTTTTAAATTTGCAAAAGACCTTTTTCCATCACACAAGGTGTTAATTGTTTTTATTGTTATTTTTATGTAACAATAGCCAAATCATATCTGGTAAATTAATTCTAATATTTAAATTAATTTGTTTCTAGAGAAAGGTTCTTAAAAATGCAAAGATAATCAAATTCTCACAAAGCTGCAGTACTAAAATAAAAGTGATCATGCTTTTAACAATTACTAAAAATGATTTTTTTCTAATTAGTTTTATTTAAATCAAAATTATGAATAATTTTCTGCATACAGGATTATAAAAAGCTAAAATTATGTCAAAGTATTATTTGATGATCATAAACTTAAACTGAATTTTGGTAAGCAATTAAATTATATTGCATGCTTTGTATCAAATTTTCATTAGAATTACAATTCATGTTGCTTTGCTCAGTGTATATTACTGATTAACATTTTATAATAGTTGTACAAGCAATAAATTTATTCCATTTGCTATGATAATAAAATTAAAACTCTTGTGAGCTTTCTGCATTAAGAACTTACTGAGAGATAATGAAAAAACACCCTGGAAAGGGTATGATATAGATTATATTTGAAGAATGTTTGTACAGTCATCCAAATAAAGGTGTATGTCCCATGCTAAAGTTGTTTATAGCTATCTAAATTTGTTTCCTCAGTTGTAGAGGAACTGTGATGAGAGCATACAAATAGGTTTAATCAAAGCATATCTTCATGATCTAATAAACATTGATCATAAAATAATTGCTATTCTTAATGATTTCATAATGTTAGCTATCTGAGAGGAACTAATCATGCAAGGTTGAATCTTGGTATGCAATTCAGCAGCTAAGAATTTTACACATCCATTTAAACACATATCTGTGTTCATGACCTGCCATCTTCCAGGAAAAGACTATACATGTCTATGTAGGTTTTAAGATTCAGATGGTTTGAATGACTTTAATTAATTGAAAAATCATCTCACTTACTTTGACTTCTTTGGTTAATCTTTATTAGACATTGCCCTCTCTACCTTCACCCAGAGAATACATTATTTTTCTAACAACATCACTTCCTGTATTTTCTCCTATAATATTGCCCTGAAGATATTCTCTGATTCAGAAATTCCAATTTCACTCATTTCATTTAGACCTTTTATTGTCTTTTGGTGTGCTGCAGTTCTTTCCATTTCTTCTATAGAAATGGTCTCCACACTGCTCTTTACCCATTGGGAGCTTACCCATTAGACAAGCCCCATTTTGATGCAACATTCTTTATGATATAGTGGGATATCTGCCTATATTTATCTCTCTCTTAATCCCTCTAAAATCCAAACCATATATTCCCTAAACATATTGGTATGGTTTAGAACTAAAAATCACTGAAGAGTACAATCTTTAGAGGTGGGGCCCAGTGAAAAAGAGAGTGGGTCACTGCAGGCGTGACTTGGAACGGTGTATTTTAACCCCTGGCTACTTCTTTCTCTGCTTTCTAGCCACCATGTGATGAACAGCTTTCCTCTGCCATACCACTTTGCCACTCTGTTCTGCTTTGGAGTCAGCAAATCATATACTAAATCCACTAAAACTTTGATCCCAAACAAGCCTCTTCTCTTTCAAGTTTCAGGTGTCAGGTGTTGTGTCTCACCAACAGGAAAGCTTACCAATATAGAAAAACTTGTACCAAGAAAGGGGGACACTGCTTTGGCTGTACTTGACCATGTGGTTTAGAAAGCATTGAATGGATTTGTAGGAGTACTTTGAAACGTTTCTAGAAGTGGGCTAGAGAAGCCCCAGAGTTCTGTAAGCAGAGTAAACACTGATTGATGGGAGATTCTGGTTGGAGCTCACAATACTGAATGTCAAGTGAAATGCTGACAGTAAAGGCCAGGCTCAGAAGGGTTCAATGGCGAACAAGGATTGTTTTGGAAATTGGACTAGATGTCATATGTGTTATGCTATAGCAGAAAATTTGACTCCTTTTTGTCCATGTCCCAAGATTTTGTGTGAGGCTGAATTTGCAGGTGGCAGACTAATTAATCTTGTGGAGGAAATTTCAAGGCAGCCCAGTGTTTAGTCTCTGTCATGACTACTGCTGGAGACATTCAGCCAAATCTATGATGAAAATCAAGAGCAAATGACAGAGGTGGATGATTTGAAATATTTGCAGTTTCACCAGAAAGCAAGCACATGTAAAGATGGGCAAAGGAGACACAGTTGCTGAAAAGATTAGCACTAAAAAGAAGCAAGTACAGGGGTAAGAAGAAAAATGCCTTAAGAGAATCTTAGAAATCAGCAAGAGATGAACCACTGAAGGATCAAGGATGTAAAACTGTAATTCTTTTATTTGAAAAGAGAGTCAGTCCCTGGAATACCAGGTCATTCAGGGTCCCCTGTGAAAGTATATTTTGTAGTTCAATCAAACAAGCACTCAGAAGCTACTGTAGCCATGATGCCAGGGAGCCAGGCAACTTTTTTTTTTTTGTACTGGGGATTGAACTCCGGTCCTTGCGCTTGCGTAGCAGGCGGTGAAACCACTGAGCTAAATCCCCGGCGCCTGAGCCAAGCAACTTTGATGTCAATTATGTGGTTCTGGTTTTTCAAGCAACAGTTACAAGGTCATAGAGGATTCCACTAAGAGTTCAGAAGAAGGCTTGAATGGCTAGGCAAATACGTATGACAGGGATAGTCCTTGCCACATGGGCCTAAGAATGTGATATGTGAAGTTGTGGGAGTGAAATTAAAAGTGTTTTGGTGAGCCAGGGATTTAGCTCAGTGGTTCTGCTGCCTGCCTTGCAAGTACAAGATCCCAAGTTCAAATCCCCGTACCAAAAACAAAAAAGTATTTTGGAGACCCCAAATAGTTGGAGATGCCTTAAGCCAGCCACCATCCTATGAACAGTTTCCTTCTAGCATGCCAGTCTCCCATGACATTTCTGCCTTGGAGCCAGTTAACCATGTACTGAATTTACTGACAGTGTGAGCCAAAAAAAGTTTTAGTGGGGTATTTTGTCCCAGACAAGAAAGCTGTCTAATACATATGCTTGGTACATTTCTTTCATCTTCTCATATGCTGCAAGTTCTGTAGTGTTAAACAGTGTAACCTACTCATGTTTCTAAGCCTTCTTTCATCCCTATACACTTATATTGAGGAGTAGAATGTGAGCCTTAGACTGCGTTATTGCCAAACTTCCTTTGCATTTCTTCAAACCACTAACCTATGACATGAATGAGTTACTCTATAAGTATATATCAGTTTCAAAAAAGTGTAAATGGTACATATAGATAATACAGTCATCATAAGAATGTGGGCATTATCATATAGGATACTTGGTTCATGCAAAAAATTTCATGTCACCTAATATCTGCTTAGCATATATTTGTTCATTGGGTAAGGAGATTGGTTGATAATCACTATAGGATCTTCTTTTGCTTTTAGGAAACAGATCCTTAACTTACTCTAACTGGACCTTATACAATTGTTTCTATGGCCCCAGTGTATCATTTTTGCTTTGGCACTTTATCTCACTTGCCTGAAGCTATATTACTGTCTTTAATACAGTTTAAAAACTCTTAAATTGGGTAAGATAAAAAGTACTGTCAAAAAAAATTATTAATGGGAAAGTCAAACCAAGGCCATTACAACTGTAGATCAGGAAGTATTGATGTCAAATGCAAGGGTCATGTCCCATGGTGACAAAGAATGAAAATAGGGATGGAGGAGGCAGAGTGTCAGAAAATTTATATAAAAGAGTAAAGGTAAGAAAGTAGAGCTCCTGGTACCTGGGAGGGAATCCTGAGCAGGATACATACAAAGGTCCTTTGTCTAGGGAGTTATACAGGGTTTAGCAGAGAACTCGGGCTATTGTGCAAGTGATGTGTCCTCTACCTTCAGGACACTGCATATTTTTTAGGATCCAGTCTATGGAGAGTTCATGCAGAGCCCATACAGAGCCCACACACCCTTGAGCCAATGGCCTGCCTATTCATGCTCTAAGGAGGTCTCTGACAGTCACAAGATATCTGACAGATGTTTTTGTGAGATCCTTGGACAGGGATAACTCAACAGACTCCACTTTGAGCTTCCTGACTCCAATTTTGGGCTGCTGTTCTGACTGCCTAACAGAATTCTAACCCATCTCAGTAAGAAACTATATAAAAGGTATGTAGAAGAGATTTCATGATGGTAACTTTTGTTTTATCAAATATGTGACTTGAAAAAGGAAATATATTGTGAAAACTAGTTCTTTTGTCAAATGCCAAAAAAAGCCAGATTCATTTAAAAGAGTGGTTTCCAAACTAACCTTTAAAATGCTAAATTGTGATGAAGGCGCTTCAGGGATTCTGTAAAACTTCAATTGGTGTTACAGTTTTCAGTATTTTATGTGGTTTTAAGGATGTAACTTTAAAATTACCCACACGAACATATTATATTTTCAAACCATTAATACACTGGAGTCCTCTATTACCTTTATTATTGTTCTGATTAATTGACCTTTATTAGCAAATTTAATTAAGTGAAACATATTTATTCTAATAAAAATCTCTTTAACCTTTAATATATGTTCTTTTCATCCATTTTTTTCATTGAATAAAGTATGTTTTCCTGCTTAAAAATATTTGAAAATATATGCTTAGAGGGTCACTTGAGGTGGACACCCAAAAGGGCACATTATTAGTCACAGGGACATCAATTTGGAGTCTATGTTTCTGTTGACATTTTCTCCTGAGAATAGTGCAGAAGGCATAGTCAATTCTCATTATTTTCAGTAGTTATATTCTGTAAAGTCACCAGGAACACTGAATTAGCCAATACTGAATTATTGCTCCTTGGGGAAATACAGGGTTAGGATCCTTTGAGCCTCTGGTCACAATATTTTCATCAAACAATCAATATATAACCTTGTTTTATGTGTGTTTGAGTTTAAAGACACCTCATTTAATATATATTGTTGATTCATTAACATTGACTCAATGGCCAGCAGGGTCATAACTCAAATCTGAACAGAGCTGACATAACAGATTCCTTTTTTTTTCAGTAAGGCCCATCACAGCCTTATTGTTGCTAAGAATACTAGACAGCACTTCAGCCCTGTGCTTGGGAGCCATGTTAATCAACAAAATCACCAACAAAGAATACATAAAAATGAAAAAAAACCAGACACTAAATAGACCAACAAAGGATACTTATAACAGCAAAAGAACTGAAACAAAAGGTGGAAAGTTGCCTGGTTGAACATCAGGTGTGAACATGCATATCATGGACTCAAATTTCTTCTTTATCTATACTCATGTCCATGACTGATTGCAAAAGAATGATCATTAATTTTGGGTGTGACACATTTAGCAAGTAAATGAATTTGCAAATACAGAATCCATAATAAAGAACAACAACCCTACTTGCTTTAGATTAAATGAAAAATTCCCAGTGGGGACTAAAATGAAATATCCATTGGGCTTGAAATTGTTATTAAGGTGAGAAAGCAGATATATAGTTACACAATGACACTTCTGTAAATATGCTTAGGATGAACAGTGTAATTTACCTTCAATGTGTATTCTAGACCTCTGGGGTCCCTGGATAGAGGCTGTTAACATCGTCTAGGAGCCTGTTGAAATGCAGATGCATCATCCTCACTGACCATCTGAGTCAGATATGCATTTTAGTAATTTGTGTCCATATTTAGGATTTAATAGTGTGAGTCATTTGCTACAGTGAAATAATCTCTAATTGGCAACATTGCCCTGCTTATTTTTAAAAGCAAAAATGGAGCCAAACTTATGTGATAATTCTGAATATGGTCTCATATGTCAGACATATATGGAGAGGGAAGCCATGAGAAAGGGGCATTTTTATTATGGAGCTAAATTAGACTTGTCAGGATGAAAGCCAAAAAAGATTTCTACTTTTCATCTTTTTGGATAAATATTAATTGCTTAATCTATATTTTCAAATACCACAGCACTTTTTCATTCTTTTATCTCTATCTTAAAGCATTTGTCACTTTCTACTATTGCTTACACTACAAAAAAGTGACTTTTTATAAGAAGACACTTTGAAATGATAGGAGAAATTCAATTTTTAAAATACCACTCTCAAGATTTTTTAAACTTAACAATTTTTCTCAATAAAAGCAAAAAAAAAAAAACAGCAAAAAGAAAAATTGCTTTCATTTGTGAAGGCCAACTGAGTTCTTTAATGGATCTTTGTGGTACGAAAGCATTTTATTTCTGTATTTTAAAAATGATTAAATGACTATTTCTCTTTGTTTAAATATGTGAAAGAAGCTTCCAAATGCAGAATAAATGTCTTAGAAAATCAAAGAAAACCTGATATTTAACTTTATATTTTCCTATTTTCTTTGAGTAAAGTTAAAAAATAACTAAAAAAAACGCTCTTAAAGTTCATAATTCACATGATTATAGATTAAATGAAAGAGACTAGTAGAAAGGGAAGGAATATTGCTGTTCTTAAAATATCATCAAAATTACTCAAAACCAAATATTTGTTCCCACCTTAACAGGGAGCTTTATGTACTGCTAGATTCTAACAAGAGGATTTTCTTTCTTGCCAGTTGTTTCCACTGACAGCATTTAGCCACCTAGTGACTGATTTGTGCCAGGTAGAATTTTTTCAAGCATGCTGTATTTACAATTCTCTATTTACTACCTTCTGGACACAGTCAGATGAAAATATAGTACCAAATAGTTCTATCTCTATGTAGTTAAATGTACAAAATATATGAGACTCAAATTCAGGCAGATTCCAGAAATGGGTGGTTTCACATTGAGAAAACTCTGCATTATGTTTGTGAAAAAATTGTAAGCACAGGAGAATTGAATTGACTTTAGATTATTACCTAAAAATTTAAAACCTTGCAGTGTCTATAATTCAAGAGAAGCTATCAGTAAAAACTGTAATGAGTAAAGAATGTGTGTGTGTGTGTGTGTGTGTGTGTGTGTGTGTGTGTGTGTGTGATTTACTTTATGAGCACTAACAGAACTTTTTAAGAAGTAATTTGAAATTGGGTCAAAGGTAAGTGTTGAATGAAAAGTGATACATAAACATAACTTTAACAGTATCCTTATGTTTGATTTTCAACCCCTGCAGATACACTGTGGGAAGTTGTCTAAGTTGATGTATGAACAAACTACCTCTTGCTAGCAATGAGCAACTTTTAAATTCTACTTTTTAAGTACGCTCTTGAAGTTTAGACATTAATATTTTTATTTTTCAATCTTTTCTTGCCTTCAAGGTTTTATAACACTTGATTTTGCCAGTGAATCATAATTTTTTGGAGGATCACTTGCTTTCTACCAGTATGTTAGAGCAGCTGCTGGGGAAAAAAATGTATTTTAAGCCAACCATACTTAGATCAGAAGAAAAATCAAAATAGAAGAAGGGAAGGAAAAGGATTTCATTGAATCTTGGATCAATAGTATTTGACCTTATCCAGCATCTAATTGATTGGCTCTTCAAATCTATAAAATGGAAGATTACACTGACTGGATAGAGAGGCTGTTTTACAGCCACTGTGTACATTTATATTGATCATAACAGCATTAGGTCCTAGTTATCATTTCATGGATAGGCCAGAAGGAAGAATTCATTTAAATTTTTCACAGAGTTGTGATGCATTGTAAGTTGCCAGATATTTGTGACAATCGGTGTCTTGTATTTTAGAATTCAAACCTCTTCAAGACACTTTCAGCTATTGCCTGTAACATACTTTATACAGGGTCTGTGAAAAGATGGATTTGTGTCAAGTAATAAATGTTCCATGACCCCAAACTTCATATGTTGAAGCCCTAACTTCATCGTGGCTGTGTGGAGATGGGGCCTGTGAGCAAGTGATTAGGTTAAATGAGGGCAAGTGGGTGCAGCAACTGATCCAAGATTAGCGTCCTTTTAAGAAAAGACAGAAAAGCATTCACTTCTCTCCCTCTGCATTCAAGCGAAAAGAAATCCTGTGAACAAACAGGAAAATGGTGGACAGTGACAAGCCATGGAAACAAATCGCGTAATAAAGCTTACCCCGTCCGGAGTGAAGAAAGTCCTTGATAAATAATTAGGGCTGATAAAGTTATTGCTAATGTCTATCATTATGTCAGAATTTTTGCCCCATCAATCACATCGTCAATCCTTTTATGTGTAATTGTTATTTTATGGAACAATGTACATGAGAAAAAATAGCAATGATATTATTAAGAAGGAAAATAATATTTTGGTCTATAAACATTCTCTAAATATAATAAGTAACACGGACTTTCTCAGTGATACCATGAATAAATTGAAATTGAGGCTATAGACTTGTCAAGAGAAGAATGAAAGAACCTGAAGAATTTTGAATGATTCAGACAGGTAGATGAGTTAGAAAATTCTTGAAGTAACTTAGGGACCTGGGAGTAGAAGGGACGAAGTATCTATTTTGGATTTATAGTGAAGATCTACAGAATATGATTGTGCATTCAAAATGGGGTGTAGCAAATGTTAGTAATATAAAATACTCACAATTTTTATAGCAGAATTGATTTTTCATTGATTAAGAATTGGAGAAAGAAAACAGGCTAGAGGTAATTATAGTAATGTAGTTTGGAAAAAGGACTAAGGAAGTGGAATCTTTCAATGTGGAATCCATTTGATGTTGGGACATTAACTATTAGAGAAACTTGGTGATACTGATGCATTAGTACTCCGTGGTGTCACAAAGACTTGTGAGAATGAATAGCAGCGATGTTCGAAGAGAGCTCTAAGGTAATGTGTTTTCCAATTCAAATGAAGAAATGCACCTTTTTCAGAAGGACGAAGTAGTCAACTATGCTCATAGCAATGCAGTCACTTGAAATATGGAGTGTACAGGGTTGAAAAAGTAATGTGTACTAAAGAGTTGGAAAGATGAGGATTGAGGCAGAAACTAAGGAGTTGATCTTAGGACAAGTAGACTTTGTTATGAAGGAGGTGTCAACTCAGATTTATTTGACTTAAATGTGTGTCCGAAGGTGAAAGGCTGGCAGGACTGGAAGCTATATGTTATCACATAAATAGAGATTATGAGCATGTATAGTGGAAAGTAGCTAATGGAAATATCTTGGTAATAGCTAACATTTAAGTGTACAATAAGGAAGATTTATAAAAAAGGAGAGAGATACAGTGACAGTAATGTGAACAGGACCAAGAATGTGTATTTTTTTTAAATCAAGGATTATTTCTGAGCTACATTCAGTACCTAATGCATAATAGAAGTAAGGAGCAGGAGTTCCCTGATACTAACCCTTCTAACTTTGTAAGACATGCAGCTTCCAAGTCCTCCATTCCTTTAGCTTTTAACTCATGTTCAATACTGTTGCCCTCTTCTGTTTACCCACTTTCTCTACTTATTAAGCCAAGTAAAGGTGGCACCACTGCTCTTGGGGCCTAACATAAGCAGTTCTAACCCTTATTGCTTCAAAAGCCACTGATGCTCTCGCTGGCTGCTGTTGCAGAGGTTGATGCATGGTACCCCTGGCACACTGAGTGCTAGGAACCCTGCCAGGGCTATCAACACTGCTGCTCTGCAAAGAGCTCTCAGTATGCCAATGTTGATACAACTTTCTGTCTCCTCCAAAGTACAAATATGCCAATACTAATACATAGTTTCTGTCTCCTCTAAAGTACAATGCCACCATCTGATACAAAGTAGAACAAATCCCCTCTTTGCTTCTATCTATTGGTTATAACCATTTATATCTTGCATATCAAATATTTAACAACAGCAACTTGTCATTGGTGAGATAATAGGAGCTAAAACATAGGACAAGAAAGTGAAAAAATCTAAGTTTGTACTTTAAATCACCCTTTCCCTCCAACAAACACAGCGTGTATTCATGAATTCTGTTATTTAACAAATATTTATGGAGAGCCTAGTATGTACTAGCAGCCTTTCTCTGGCACACACTGCCTGTTGGTGGCCATAGGATAAGATGTTTTCCTCTTTCAGCTTACCTTGTCCCTGTTGGCCTCTGGATCCCTGCTTCTCAATTATGTTTCTGAGAATTGTACCACTGCAATTTTTGAGGAAGAGATCTCATGTTAGCCTAAGAAAAAATTATCAGTTCTAATGTGCAGATATGTTTGGAGACTACATTTGGCATCTCAATTATATCTGAATTATATGTGTGTGTATAGCTTAAATCCCAGGCTGAAAGTCTAGGAACCATGTAAAGAGAAAACTTCTGTGTAATACAGAATGAGTACTGGAGAGAGGATGCGCATGGCTTCTAGCAAATAAAATGTGACTGTTAATTTGGGAGTCAAATGTGACCTTGAAAAAATAATTTCAGTCAGAGAAGGAGTGCTGATTGCAAAGATTTAGAGGGTGATATGGAAAAATGGAATCTATTACCTTTCAGGGTATTGATCACTAGAGAAACTTGGTAGCAAAAAAGAAAGGCAAATGGTTACCATGTAAGCATTTCAGAGATACAACAGTGGATATCTCTGAGGAAGATGCAGCAGTGGGCTCCTCAGTGAGCAAGACCTGACTTCCTGAAAGTTACCAAAAGGGGGAAAAGAAAAGAAGCTAGGTATAAGGAGAAAAATAGGGGATCTGTTCTTTTTCTAAGGGAATAATAGTGAGTATAAAGGAGATAAAATAAAGAAATAAAGGGTGTCAGTATTTTCAGTTAAATATCAGGTGATGGCATTTGCCAAGAACCAAGTGTTTGGGGCTCGACTGAGGCCTGAGGAAAAGCTACCATGTTGAAGTGTCCCTTGAGTCAATAAGCAATGATTAAAGCAATTGTTGAACAACAGTCTGGGTCGAGTTGAGGTTGAACAGCACAGATTAGTAGAAGAGCCTGTCAACACCATTTTCTCAGTTGCTCCAGCGATAGCTGGCAGCTCAGGATAGAAGCGGAAAGGAAAAGCAGATGAGGTGAGGCTTTGCACAGTGGAGAATTAACCAGGTGAGCACAGCAGAAGGTCAGCAGTACAGGCCTTGCAGGAGCAGCAGAAATGGCTGCCCAGAGGGTAAAGGCTGGGTGGGGCCACGGGAGGGTAGGGAGGGTTAATAGATGAGGGAATAGGAAGTGACTAAAGTGCTTGCAAGTCTCTATTAGGAGGAAGAGTACATTCACTGTGCCCAAGAACAAAGGCATGCTGAATTTTATTTGTAGATAATTTCAGAAAACAAGTTTTGGGGCAGTGATGCAATTCTGAGTATACAATTATTTTTCCTTATGCTGCCATTTGTTTTCATTTCTAATCAGTAGTCTGCATGAGAGCTAAAGGCCTGAAACATTTATATATTTTAAATACACTGAATGAGAAGGGAATTGTAACTGTTCAGTATGTTTTTTTCATCTAAACAGAACGACTCACTAAACCTATTAAAATTCAAGATGAAAATGCAATATACTATTGCATCCTGTTTGTGCATTACATATGTTCAGAAACATGAATACATTAAAATGTGCTTGGTATGCAATTGAACCAGAGCTTTAATATGTTTTTCTTCAGAGACATTCTTAAATTTTCTATGCTAGGTACACTTTATATTGGTGTATAAAATTTATATAGCTGGTTGTAACATAATTGTAATACACAGTGTATATTTTTGTTATAAAATTTGTTCTTTTGACACAAAATCCCTCAGGGCTTGAAAGAGTTAATATATCCCATAATCCTAAATTTAATACAATGGAGTGATTTTATTTGGATGAAAATTAGCATTTTTTATTTTCTCTATTGTTGACTTTTTATGTCTTCCTGACTTATGCATTTATTTTAAATAAATAGAAACATTGTTTAGAGTGTTTGTGATTCATACATTTCTAGAGCTGGGAGGTACATAGATATCCATCTGGGTTAATTCCTCATTTTACGGAGATGTACACAAACTGACACAGAGCCAATTACAGTGAAAGTTAAGACTAGAAGCAAAGGCCAAGAACCTCTGCCCTGTTCTTTCTTGACAATATAGCTCATGTTCTCTATCTCAATAATGAGATTTTAGAAACTTCCTCATTCCTGCATTTTCATAAATACCCTTCTAAAAGCCTAGGCTGCTTCATCAACCAGGCACATAGCAATGAGCATTGCTGTCAATACCCCATTGTGATGAATGGATTCAGACAGTAGTAGCAAATCTTGATACTGATTCAAAAGATTTCTCCCCTCATGAAATAAACCTCTTTAACTTGTTTTCAAAACTGAAGAGAAAAGTTCCAAACTTTTATGCAGAAGATTATTCTAGCTATCATATTTTCTATGGTCCCCTCATACACACAGTTCATTTAGTAGAGACATTTCGGCAAGCACAAAATTTCCTTGTCAAAAGGAAAGAATGTTTTTAGTTTTCCAGTGTTCATCATGGAAGATAACCGAAGATGAACAATGAGGAGAGGTTTATAGTTCTTGCTCTTTGGGGTGTTTGAGAGCAATTAAGAAATGCTTGCTGTTTTGTTCCTACTTCAAGAAAGGGAAAATGATCCATATTAATTAAATGCATTTGGCTTGGTAGTGTAAGTGTGACAAATAGAGATGTGCCAAACTGCCTGAGAATAATTTGGGTCATCAGCAAATCACTGTGCCTGCCAGTTTGCAGACAATTTCTAGTCCTTGTGGTCTGTCACATCTCTTTTCTATTAGCTATTTACCATCTGATGAGTGAAAGAGTACACTAATTTATTTCCTGAAAAAAGATCTTCTGCTTTATTGACAGTTCTCCCCCTACCCACTTTTTGTGGGGTAGGGTACACTCTATAAAGACTTTACAAATTGTTCTCGAGGGTCTTTCCCTAAAACAAGGAGTCTTGTAGTAAAAGAGATAGAAAATGTTTTAAAGTCTATCTTTTCTGCCATATCATGAAAGAATTAGGAGTGTACTTAGAGCAGCTCATACTCAGGTCATGTTGGGAGAGACATGAGAGCTGAGGGTGAATGCTGCACATTCCTCTGGCTTTGACAGCAGGCAGCCATTTTCCTCTGTGAATGAGGGCCAAGCCAGCCTTATGCTCTCTAGTTTACAGGAAATTCAGGGTAAACCTTTTATTTACAAACAGGAAAAACTTGCCAAGACAGACTAAAACATTAACTGATTAATCAGCATGTAGCCTTCATCTTGAAGGACCTCATTGCCTGGCCTTTCTGAATGTTCAGGAGATTGGCCGTGTGTGAGAGGGATGTCATGTGGAAACATCTTTGATGGCTCAGTGATTGAGTCCATCATGCTTTGTGAAGGGACAGGGTTTGGTTTAAGCAGCCCTGTCTGATAGAACACAGAGTGTGCATGGCTGGAAAAAAAATTACTTCATTATAGCTCAGTGCTGTTGCCCTTTGGATTAAAATGAGAGAAAAGCTTGCTCTGGTACTTCTGCTGATAAAATTCACTTTCTGGAGCACAACCAAACCTCAGCATATATCATCGGAGAGAAATAAAGCAGTCAAAAAATTGTATTCCTAAATAGGTCTGGAACATCTTGGCAACTGCTAAAGCAACACAAATAAGGAACAGTGCCCTACTAGCTCGACCCTTAAATTATGCAGCTGTTCATTACCCGAATTATACATCTCAGGCTGCCCTTTGGAAAAAGGCATGGAGCACAGAGCTGGAACAATCCCTGAATTATAGTACAATAAGAAAGAACTCCTAAAGTGTCACATGCATGTAGTGGAAGATAAGAAAGGCCAGCTTAAGTTCTTGTCTTTTTAAAAAAGGCAAGAAAGGCTTTGAATTCCTTACTGTTTTCTCTACAATTCATTTGCATTTTAAGCATCCCATTCTTGTCAGCAGTCCTGTGTGCTCTGGAGACATCCATGTGTGTTTTGGTTTAAGCTACACCATATTTACAAATGGGGCCCTTAAGGAATGTTAATAGTCACACAGAAGTAGGGCTACTGCATCTGAAGAACAAGTTATGATAGCATCAGTATCACAGAAAATAGACATCATAAAAATGTCATTGCAGAGGTAAAAAGGCTCTAAAATTAATTTTGCCTTTTTTATTGGATTGTACATTTTTGAAAACAGTGGCCCCCACTCATTAGTAAGCTTAAAACTGGTGTTGCACATTTGGTTTATTTTATTGGAAGAAGATTCTCATTTTTTTAAACTACACTACACTAGCAATACTTACATTTGCATTCATTTTTCATGTTCAGATGGGAGTGCCATTCTGCTTCTGGGTCACTGTTAGGTTGGCTTAAAAGATTTTTTTTTTATTCAGCTTATAATTTTTTGGGTACTGACACTTTATGTGAGCTTTCTTACTTAAATTACAGGAGTAAATGAACATGTTAAATTTTTCTCTTTGAGGAAAAACTTGGTAAATAATATCAGACAGTCATAAAATAAGTAAAGATGATGTGAGGGGGGGATCATAAATTTGACACAATGGAGATTATTTCCCAGTTTATTTTTGGTCATTCTGGACTTTTCCTGCTCCATTCTTCCAAGCCCAGTGTAGTAGGCAGAATCCCTACAACCATACCCATGTCCTAACCCCTGAAGCCCGTGAATATGTTACTTTACTCTGCAGTAGGGTTGTATTTGTAATTTAAGTTATGGAAGTTAAAATGTGGATGTTTACCTGAGTTATCCAACAGGACCAATCTAGTCATGTGTGTCATTAAAAGTAGATGACTTCCTCCAGCTGGTGACAAAGATACAGGGTAGTCTTGGAGGGAACATTCAAAGTGGGAGGCGGGCTTGTATGTGTTGCTGGTTTCAAAAGGGAGGGAACAAAGTGTCCAACAATGTAAGAGACCTTAAGATATTGACATAGGTCCCAGCTGACATCCAGCAAGGAAACAGGAACCTCTACCCCACAATCTGCACAAAAATCAGCCCAGGACTTGAGCGTGATTCATCCCCAGAATGTGTAGAAAGGAACTGCCCATGCTTCGATTTTGGCTTTGTCAAACTCTGACTGGAGGACCCCACTGAGTCACTTTGAAACCAGACTTTTTGACAGAACTGTGTAGTAATAAATGTTAAGTCGCTGAATTTGGAGTGATTTATTAAAGTAGCTATAGAAAAATAATACACTTTTTGTTTGTTTCCATAGTGGGGAATGAACCCAGTGCCTTCACACTGACCTACATCCCCAGCCTTTTCTATTCTTGTTTTTGAGACAGCATCTCACTAAGTTCCCCAAACAGAACTTGAACTTGTAATCCTTCTGCCTCAGCCTCCCAGAATACTAGGATCACATTTGTGTGCCACTATGCCACTTTCCTGGTATCATGTGCATTTTAACTATTATCTTTATTGATAAAATTAAATATTTATCTTCCCCTATCACAATTATAGACACCAGTGAGGTTGTTGAGGTTTGCTTGTGTATGTGTTTAAATTGCTTATTTGGAGAGTGAAAATTAAGAGATTCCTGTACACTAAAACCATAGCACCTCAGAAGACAGTGTTGTAATAATTGATAAGTAGACTCTAGAGACAGACCAAAAGGATTTGAGTGTTCATTTCCTAATACAGATATTTCAGAGTGATATCTTTGTGACCCAGTCAAGTTACTTAAACTTTCTTTCCACATTTTCTTCATCTGTAAAAAAAATAATAACAATAGTATTTATTTTGTTATGAGGCATACTCATAAATATGTATAATATCCAGAATACAGAAAACACTTTACAGATATTAAACATTCTGATGATTATTATAGCAGCCTATATTTATAGTTGTAAAATTCATTTATCTGTTTCAATAAAATCTATTTAAAATGAGAGTTGTTTTGAAGTTTTCTAGTATAGTTGGAACTGTAATTTCTTTTTAGATTGAGAAGTACGTTCTTTTTTTTTTTTTTTTTTTTGAGAAGTACGTTCTGAAGTAATGTTGAGCCAAATAGTTATGACTGCTTCCTAACTTGGATACTTAAAAAATCTATGTGTTATGACTGGTTTCAATTCCAGTGAGGTGTGAGTAAACAGTGTTAATAAAAGCTCTTTCCTTTCTAAAAAATAATGTCAAGTTTCTCTCTTTGCATTTACGAGGACATTATTAATGAACCTGCAGTCCCTACCCAGTGCAGAGCAGAGAGGTGAAACTTTTCTTTTCCATTTTTTTTTAAATGTAAAGCTGAGATTTTCTTCTAACTAAGGTGGACACTCACCCTATTATAGCTTCCAGCCCATACAGCTGCTAGCAGAGCGCATGTAAACACACATTTCAAGTGTGCATATTTATGTCTCCCTCGAGTGCAGTGGAACCACAAGCTCTCCCCCATTCTGCCTCTGTTCTGCTCTGACCATGCCCTCATTCTGGAGATTTATGGCCACTGTATACAAAAGTCCTGAGCCCATTAGTACAGGAACGGTGCTGGCAAACCAGCTCAGTGCATGTGTACATTTTGTATCCCAGGACACGGGAGACATAAGTTGTTTGTTTCTCTTTGGGCCACTTCCCCAGTAAAAATAATCAACAAAGTTATTAATTAGGTTGGTAGGGTTTAAACTCTGCTGTGTATGAGAATTACTTCTGAAAATGTAGGAGATCTGAGGTGAGGCTGCGACTCAACATTGTCAGTAATCACTGTTACCATTCCTATCACCACCCTCTGTATAGCAGAAAAAAAGAAAGAAAAGCCCTATTTAAAATTTTAGTAATTATCTTTTTTAAAAGCAGATAGTTGTCATCTATGAGTATGTGACAATATGCTTGACTATGTACTCAAATTCTGAAAAATTTCAAAGTGTTCAAATTTTATAATAGTTAAGTTTGGTGTCTACTGTTATGTAAGGTGAACTGTAATTAAGACAAAGGCCTGTGTTTTAAATGATTTTCCTTGAAATAAATGTAAAACCCCACAAAGAATTGGGATTTGAATTTTAACATTAATACGTGTATAAAACCTTATAATAAAACTATCCCTAGTAATTCAGATTTTGTTAAAAAATGTTTTTTTTTTAACTTATGAACTACTGATAGGAAGTTGGTAGATCTTGACCAGGTCACTTAACCTATGTATAGAATGGGGAATTTAGTAGTATGTGGCTAGATCTTTTATGTAAGAATTACCATGAATATACAGTAGTGTGTGCTTAATGATGTGGATACTGTTATGGAAAAATAGTATTTGGCCATTTCATAGTTGTATGAATGTAGTGATGTGTACTCATGAAGCTGAGATGGCAATAGCTTCATCTTATGGGATCACCAATGTATACGGGGCTTAACCTAGACTGAAATATCATTATCCGGTGTATGAATATAATTTAGGAGAAAAATTAAATTAAAAGGAATAAATTCATTTCATGAAATCCAGCAAGGGTGAAGTGGCATACATTTGACAGATCTTCATTGAAGAAAATCTTTAAGAGAAAGTTAAGCTGTCACTGCCCACTCATTCTGTGGCCAGTAGTATAAACATGAAAGAAACTAAGTTTCTTTTGTGATTAAAAATATAGATCTAGTGCTGACATGATTTCATATCATTTAGATAAGTTTATTGGTTTGGGACAGTAAAAACAAATGACACTGCAGAAAAATGTCACCATGAAAACTATTCCTTCTAGAAAATTACAAGATTGTATCTCTCAATTCTACATCTCTCCTATATGAGAAAAGTTGTTAGGATAAAACTCGTTGAGAAAAAGTAAGAAAGAAAAAGAAAAACAATCCTGTGGACTTTTAAAACATTGGCTCTTCCTTAAGAAATTAATTTTGGTTTTACAACCATAGAGTTCAGTTTGAAGTATTTGAAATAATATGACATCATCACAATATTTATTTACTTGACTTACTGGCTATTTGTAATTGCTCTACATTTTTTAACTTTAGGAAAGTGGCAGAGAAGGTTTGGTTTAAGAAAGCATATGTCTTCTCATCTTTTCTCCGGGGTGCAGTTGTCTAGGGACAGGGAAGCCCCCTTATGTCAGTACATAGCTGAGCTGCAGGAACAATAGATTTTTAATACATGTTGAGAGAGTCAGGTTCAAACAGAATTAAAAATTATATGCCTAGAGAAACAAAAAAATGAATAAAGGGCATTTTTGATATGATAGGAGGGATGAAGGAAACCAAAGAAGTGAACTAGAAGAAGCCTTATGTTGCTATAATATTCCTCCCTTTAAAAAAATAAAAGTCTCTATTTTGCTTTTTACTCAACCACAATTGCATGTTAAAAAAAATAAGATTACAGGAAAAAGGGACAGATATGTCTCGCTTGCTTCTTAATGTAAAGCAGTGCATATACTTAGCAAAATAATATACTTGCAACATGATGGATTTCTTACAACTTTATTCTGAATGCCTCATTATACTCTAGATCTATTATAGTAATAATTTTCAACAAAATATATGTGATGTGAGAAACAACTAAAAGTATCTCTTTTATAAAAAGAGTAATTATTAATGCATCTAGAATGCCAAAGGACTGTGATCTTCTCTAAAATTTAAGTTAAGCAAAGAGATGTAGAAAGATTTCCCTTAGGAGATACTTACACTGTCATTGTCTCATTACTACAGAAAATATAAAGTAATACTTTCCTGGGTATGTTTTAGCTTACCTGTGATCATAAAAGCTGTAACTGTGTCCACACTCCGAATGAAAGCTATGTTTTCTCTCTTTTGGTCTATTACACTTTTAGACTACTACATCTGTAAGAAACTCAAGACTCCTGAAAGGAAAAGACATGCATGTTTATGGTGAAAGGTTTCATTAATAATCTCAAATCATACACTGCCTGGGATCTGCCACTGTTTCAAGTTATGGCTATTTGGAATTCTCATGTTTTTCTGCCAATGTGAAAATTGGTTTTGTGAGATTGTTTATTGCTGCTTCTCTACTGTCTTTTTTTTTTCTGTCTCTACCAAGGAATAATTCTGTACTATAGAAGCAAAGGAAGCTTAAAAAGATAGAACGTTTTCATGTCAGAAAAATTAAAGTCATAAAGGAGATAGATTTCCAGAATTAAATTAGAATTGAGCAAGTCAGTTATGTGTATATCCATCAGTCCAATGGTCAGGATCTCATTTCCACTGAAGCAAACTTGGCTGGAGGGCAGATAGAATTTCTAACACAGAGAATCCCCACCATACATGCACACCTTTCACAATGAATTATGCTGGAGAAGAGAGAGCACTCACCTGCCATTGAGCAAAACATCTTTTTAAAAAGGTTTCCTCTTCTTAAAGAACACAGTTAATTAAATTTAGAAAATAACCCTTAATAATTATAAAATTAAACATTAAGATGAATTGACTGACTTTCTTATACCTAGACTAATATAGCTTTGGTGCCGCTGCTTCCATTTCTTGCCCCTTTAAACCGCGTTTTAATTGTCAGCAAAATATTTAAATCAATATTCAGTAGTGATATTATTTAAGTAATGTTTTAACATGTCAAGAATATGTTGAAATACATGTGATTCCATAAAAACTGATATGATTTTGTCCATTAACTGAGTGACATAAAGAAGAGAGATTTCAAGGAGGCAGAAAAGAAAAGGGAAAAGTGGAAACGTTAATTAGCCACCTACTATGAAAATCATTATCAAACACTTATGATTAATTAGTGTAGAGTTTTGTTCTGTTGGTTTTACCAGGTAACCTCAAACGAGTTAACATCTAGTAGGCACAGTTAGAAATACAGAATGACAAATTTGCAATGCAGTAGCTTAAATCTTAGTATAAACTGAAGTTGTAAGATAGGAAGTGATAACACTAAAAGCTACACATGCTTGCCTAATACCTCAATCATTCATGACCTTCCAGGATGGAAAATTTCTAACTCCAGGCCAATCAATACTAGCCACTTAATGAAATTCTCTAGTTTTTCCAAAGATATTTATCTTTTTCTGTGCTTGTATTTCTCTCCAAAGACCAACGTAAATACCTGGAAATAATTTTCAAAGTAATCTAAAGTTTCTAAACATATTTACACTGAATGAAATATCATAATTATGAAAAAATCCTAACTTTGACCTCCTGTTATTTTCACTTTTTTAGTAATTTATGTATGGTATTTGAAATATACCGAAAGTTTTTTTATTGTTTTTACATTTTAATGGTGTAATGTCCGTAAATGTGGTATCTTTTAATGTGTGTTTATTTGTTTTTGTTTTTGCTTTTTTGGTACCGGGGATCTAACTCGGGTCCTTGCGCTTGTGAGACAGGCGGCATAACCACTGAGCTAAATCCCCGGTCCTTGATGTGTGTTTAATGTTGATTTATATTCAAGTGGTCTTTAAGCTCTTCTTTAAGGATAGAAATGTTTCCTAAGGGGCAGGGGGCTTGTGAGATTAAAATTGTCTTGTTAGTGCACAGTACCTTCCATAGCTAAAAAGGAGGATTTTATTTATTATATTAGTTTATTTTAATTATTAAACTTTTTGGTTTACATATAATGTAATACAGTTATTCAAATTGTTTATATTTAATTGTTAAGAGAAATACAATATTTGGAATTACCAAGAAAATGATGCTCATGAGATACAAGAAACAATATTCTGGATTGTGTTTGATAAAACAACCACAAAATAGAACTAATACTAACTTTGCCATTGGGATCTAATAAGAAAATTATATTAAAGCATCACAAATCACCATTATCCCTTTTATCATATAAAACAGAAAAACGTATAAAATTTTAAATTCAATTTTAGCCTAATTGTGTTCAAATACCATAGCTTATTTATTTTTATCTTTGAAAAACCACAAGGACATTATTTTTCTTGGTTATTTGTCATTTTACAAACCATCTATAGTCTGTTTTGTATTCACATATTTTTCTTCATTTATCAATACACATTAAACTATTTTTAGACAATGATCTCTGCTATTAAAATAACTGAAATAGCCTTGTGTCTTCCAGAAGGTTGATATCATCTCTATAACTCAGTCTGATCTACTTGGAAGTAAATAACATAGGCATATTGGATTTACATTGTGATTATGGATTTAACACTGAATCTTACTGTTCTTCTGGCAGTCCAAACAGAATTGACAAAGTTATTATGTCCTCAAGTGGTGCTGTTACCCATGTGTGTAGGCAGTGGATTTCTATGGAGTCTTCAGCTGGGGTCTTGCCTGTCTGTATTTGTTTGGAAGGGTTCTTGCCATTCTGCATCCTTTATTGCACATGACTGCCTATCTTTAGAAGGGGCCACAGTTCACAGAATGTTGGAGGATAGAATTGGACCATCTATTCTCATTCCATTTTCTAGTGTGTTCTCTGCCAAGTCAGGTCATTGTTCTTTGCTCTTGTGCAGCAAAAAAATTGCAATATTGGTCTCCAAAAACCAGACTTTCAAATACATAGAAGCCCCTGTAATTTATGTTAATATTTTACTGCCTTGTGAAGAGCAAAGTTCTTCTTGTTTACTGTTAAAAACCATAAAAAGCTGTCAGGAAAAGAGTTTGTAGGGTCAAACCACATTGCTCAGAGAATATTTCTTCCTGTCTACTTCAGTGGCTAAAAGTATAAGTTAGGAATCAGACATCTCAATGTTTCAATCCTGGCATAACCACTTATTAGCTCAGATCTTTTGTGCAAATTAGTGTATCTGCATTTCTACTTTACTAAAATAAGAATTAAAAGTCTCACCTCATAAGATTATTAAGAATTAAATAAAATAATGAATGTCAGATACTTGGAATGGTGCCTGGTACATAAGGGCTCAAAAAGTGAACATATTTTGTTTGTACATTGAATTTGTTTTATGTTGGTGTTCCTTGTCATTATAGCTAATGTTATTATCTAAACAAACTAGCAAAGCTAGGAAATATATAAATATTAAGTGGATCAAGCATGTACAAAAGGTCAGAGCAGACTCTGTGTTAATAGAAGATAAGTAGGAGATGAGAAAATTAACAAATATCAAATGAGGAGAGAAGAATTAGAATACAATAATTCAGTATATTGAAATGAGTAGAAGTGAATTTACCCACTGGATAAGAGTGATTATCAAATGCTTTATCTTATGTGTCTTGCTGGCTAATATACAATAACAGCCTAAAGCAAATAGTGAGAATTTCCTTAGTGTTGCTTTGTTTCTTAAGCTACTATAATGTGATCATAACAAAACAAAGCAAAAACAGAAAAACAGCATTTATAGTCAATCTAGATGATTTTCACTCCTAATTATGTATACATTGCTTTATGAAGCTTTGAGGAGTTTTTTTTATCCTCTTTCATCATTGATCAGGTAGATAGGTGTGTAAATGCCTACATGAGGGAGTAAAACTGAAAATATAAAATTAATGAATATAAGTTTACTATACACCATTAAATTCTTGCTTGGGGAATTTGCTAGAATGATAAAGTCATCTTTACAGTATATAATTACAAATTCAGATATGGACATCTATGGTATTGTCTGCTCTTCATAAAACATGAATCAAAATTCTTATAAAAAAATAGAAGTTTGTGTCCTGAGTCATAAACATTTCATTGAATATATAAAAAGTCATAAAGCCAATTTATTGTATAGTATAATCTGACCCAGAATCTTGTTAATATTGAGCACAAACTAATTATGAAGGTTTATATCCATTTCTTCAGGAAAACAGAACAATTATACACACAGTATATGAAGTTAGGGCAAGAGATTTATTTTTATGGGATTTTTTAACACAGTTCTAAAGGCTGGCAAATCAAAATTCTGCATGGTAGGTTGCAGGCTGGAGGGAATTGTTTGTGCTGCTGCCTGAATGCAGAATTCCCAGTTCCAATAAGGACCTTCAACCTTTTCTCTGTTAAGGTTTTCAACAGGTCAGATGAGGCTCATTTACAATTTTGAGGTAATCTGCTTAAGGTAGAGTAAAATGGTTTAAATATTAATCCTATCTAAAGGTTAGCATTATAGTAGCATTTATATTGTGTTTAACAAAATACCTGCTTACTATGACCCAGCTAAGTTGATAGATAAAATTATACTTCACAGGGCTCCATGCATATTTTTCAGAGTTGAACTGAATCATTCTTTTATTAACTGTTATTATTAATGAATATTCCAAGCATCCAGAAAAGTGTAATTTAACAAACCCTTTCTTGATGCTTATTCTAATCAACAGAAATAACTTTAAATGTCTTTTAATCTGGCTGGGGTACATATAGCTCATAGATAGTGCCCTTGCCTAGCATCAGCAAGACCCTTGTTTCAATCCCCAGTGCTGCAAAAATTAACTTAAAAATCTTTTAATGAAAAACTCAATTTTATTAATGTTTTCAATTTCCATTTTAAAATCTTCAATTTTAATATCAATGAATGAAAAAGAAACAAAATTGGAAATAAATATCTTTGTTCTTAGGTCACTCCATTTAACAATTTCTATCCAAAGTAATTTTTCTCCCTTACAGAAGTAAATGGTCCTTGGGGAGCCCATTGTTTACTTCAAGAAGGAGGAGAAAGAGCCTTGTAACTGGACAACCTGCTTGCGGTTTGTGCTGTACAAAGCATGGCCCCCTGCTGGTCTGGCTTCATGGGAAGCCATCACTTCTACCTCAGAGCTCATTGGTATAGCAAAGGGAATTTCAGATTTCAGATGCCTTCTGCAGTTAATGTCTGGGA
Organism: Heterocephalus glaber; assembly: GCF_000247695.1. The sequence goes on along the minus strand of NW_004624748.1, from coordinate 27,639,770 downwards.
CCGGGTTTAAATTAAAATCCTCCTCTTATTGTCTGACAACTATTCTGAGACTATTACACTATTCTTATTTCTGAAATTCCACACATATATGCTTATTTCTCTTACCTAAGTTCTCAGCTCTTACTTTTTTAAAACTTTACCTTGCATGTAGTCTTTTATATGAAAAGATGTACATGAGAATCCTATATGTTTTCAACTCTATCATAATTAAGAGTCTTTGTGGTTGTAAATGCCACCGTTAGGTTAAATATAAACCACACATCTGTCAACATCAATGTAAGAGAGCAAATAATGCCGTAAATGCTAAGAGAGTAAAACTCGAACTGCATTGAAATGAGCTTGTCATGTCAATGAACAGTGACAAACACATCCCTATTTAGTCTGTATAATAGCAAAGCTGGTAAGTGTGTACATTTTGAAATATAATTCTATATATAAACCTCACTTGAGAGTCATGCTAAAGAACATATAATTATTTAATACGTGTTCTCCCCACTTCACCACTGGCTCCTCTTGCTCAAAGTGAAGTGATCCAAAGCCACTCTCAGAGTCAGGAAGACTTGTATGACCAGCCCTCCCACAAGAGATAAGCCTTATTGCTTTTATAGCACACAAGTACCTCTGTCCTAGGATTTATCATTTTGTATACACCTCATCCATGAGACTTGCATCTTCTGAAAGTCTGTTTCTCCAGAGCCTGGGGCTGAGATCTGTACACTTAGTATTTGTTTGAAAAGGTGAATTGACATGAAGGGATAAATCATTAAACAATTGACAGGCTCAGTTGATTGAAGATTTATAAGATATTTCAATAGATTACATTAATAAAGGGAGCTGACAACATTCTCTTTAGACAAAATGAAGGTGCTCATAGGCAAGCCACTGGGTCTTGTTAAGAGTTGGCTAAAGGCTTTGTTCTAGTGTAGTGCATGTTCCCGCTCCCACACTGACTTCTTTTTATTTGTGGATCCTGTCTCCTTTGAATAAGCACAGCAGCATTACTTCAGAGTTGAAAGCCACTGAGCACTTCTAAATGCCTTGGAAATTTGGAAAGTACTTCTTTTCTAGGAAAGCCAAGGAGAATGAAGTGCCTTTGAATCCTCAACTTTGTGGGACCACTGAGCGCAGCCTTCTCTTTGCTTTTTAGAAATCACCTGTTGGCAAGTTAGAGTCTCTGGTATTCCCCCTCACTGCACATGTTTTCCTTTACTTAGGGCATTCATCACAATCTGCAATTACTTCAATTGTTTGGTAATTTTTCTGCAGTGCCAAGCAGACTATATCAAATCTTCCCTCCTATTTCCCCTCTCCATTACCATTAAACCATTAAATATCTACCTCCAAAATAAAACAGAAATTAAATAAATATATAATGTTTCAGGTGAAGTCTTTTAGCTTTCTTGCCAAGGACCTTGCTGTTCCTAAGTTCCCTTATAGAGAAAGTCTGGCTTGTTTACTCATTTATTGCCATTAAACTGTAATCTTCATGGGGCTACGCTATCTTGTTCCTGTATGTCCAGTACCTAGCAGACTGTCTGAAACAAGTAGGTGATCAATAAGGATTTGCTGAATAATAAACTTTCTGGCAACCCACTGGGATTTGTCATCAGCTTAAATAAGTTTTTCATTAAATCTTAACACATTTTACACTATTTTTAAAATTTACCTCAGCAAATCCACAGAGAATTCTGAATTACTTCTGTGATATTTCCTAGTGCACATAGTCATGTCCAGTGAGAAATTCCAGCAAGTGTTAAACCAAATACAGAGATTTATTATAATCATTTACTTTTCCTCCAACACTCATGTAGTTTGGGGCCAGGGAGCTCCCATAATAGTATTTCAATATGTGTTGGCCGAGCTTCATCCCTTTCACTAATGGATTTGCCAAGGCTGGACTTTTCCCAGTGACAATCAGATATGACTCTACCTTAATTTGAAAAGTCTCTTGGGTTTTCTGGAAATTATGAAGTCTTGTTTACCTTACGTTTTGCATGCAAAGTAAAATTTTGTATTCAATAACTAAGCATGTCTCAGGGTGTGCATGAACACACACACACACACACCATACACACACACACACACACACACATGCACTTTGTTTTCCCAGCACAGTTTAAAAATCTGTGTCTGTAATTATTTACTGACACTGAATCAAGCAACTCCTAATCAAGATCTTCCCAACTATAATTTTCTCTTAAAATGGAGAAGTGACTTTGTGAGACATTATCTTAGACATAAATAAAATATCCACAGCACTCATTTATTCTCAACAAAATTCATAGCCTTCAAGTGTATACCCAATTTAAAAAAGTTATCCTCTTTGCTTAAAATATTGCAGTCAATTCAAGAGTGATCTTGTGTGTAGCTTGAATGTGCTGAATGCAAGCCATTTGTACTGGAACACATTACACACTACGGGCAGCATTTGTTTTACACAGATTGTGTTATTATGTGCAGGTTTTCTTTCCTCAAGTAAAAGTAAGTCTTGAAAGCTTTGGTGATTTATACTTTAACATGACTGTATCACAAGATCTTAGAGAATTTTTTTTCCTAGAAGTTACTTTGTCCTTGATTTTTTTCTTTAAAGGCAGGTTTTATTTTATTTTTATTTTTTGGAAATCACATTTTCCTCCTTTTGCAGAGTAGGATGGAAAAACAAACCAAGCACGGCAACAAATCTGTCCAGTGGGCTATAGTTGAAGCACAGTAGGTGTTGGCAGGAAGGATGAGCGTCTGATACATGGTAAATATGCAGCATGGGCAAGAGCTTCTGGTGGGTGCTGAATTTTGCCGTAGGACGTGCTGAGGTAGACACTTGCATAGACAACTGCTTCTAAATATGTCACTCTATCAGCAGGAAACAGAAGATCTCCCCACTTCTATTTTTCAATTCAGAAAATGGGACCCTACAAGCAATTACTTGGTGAATTAGCAAACATCCTGAATAAACATCCAGTGCCAAGCTGTTGGACTAGAGGATTTTAAAAGCAAAGCAAAACAGGGAAAAACTACAAAAATAAGCACTGAGATGACTTCTATATGATTCCTAACATGTGCAAGCGGTATGTGAGGGAATCAAGTGACATAACGCAATGCTTCTCATGCAGGCCTGCTCTCCAGCACTTACAGAGAGGTTTTAATCCACTAATCGGGTTAAATTCATTTAACTAACACTGGAAAGATGCAGTTTAAGTGTTTAATAAAATGTTTATATTCAGAACAGCTACCAGATGTTTTTCACTGTAGATGCTGCAAAGTAATGCATCCTTTTTTCTCCCCTCTGAAACTACAGTACTTTCATATACTAAGAAATACCTTTCTAGGTTTAGACAAGAAAGTTCATTTTTACAGTGTCTTCTTTATGATTTCAGAAAAATTTCTGTTTTTATCTATTATCCTACCTGTCTACACGTACATTAATATACAGAGTCTATAACCCAAATACTCAAACTCAAACACACACTACTGTGTTAAGCACTGAGAAACAGCAGGGCGTCCTTTGTTGGGTAAGAGTTAAAAGTGATCTCAAAAGTTTATTAAAAGCTCAGCCCTTGTATTAGCCCCAGGGAAATACGATAGAGAACATCATGAATCATGGTGTCCTTCTGCCACTGGAGATATTTTCTTTAGTGTGCTACACTTTCCAAAGAAATAGGGAACCTGAAAAACATTAAAAATATATTTCTTAGCATAACTGGGTTGGGAAATTGGGGGTGGTAAAGAAAAGTGCATAATTAGTTTAAATTATATACTTGAATTGAATCTGCACCTTCAGTGACTAATCAGCTCTTAGAATCAGTAGACAGTAACTTTTTAAAAGAAAGCAGTTTAATCTAGTTTGTCTACATCTCAGTAAAAATCAGAATAATTTTTAGGCATTCAGAAACTGTTGACCACACAGTCAGATAAGCAACCATGGCTGGGAGCTTTGATTCAAAATTAGAATTATAAGACAACTGAAATGATACAGGTTTCATTTGTAGTGGACTCTATTTGGGTTTAATGATGTAAGCTTTATACTATGAATTGGCATTTGTTCTTCTTCTAGTACATTTTTTTTGCAAATCCCTATAGTCAACACAAAGTTGAATATACAGACTTTCTTTCAATAAAGAATTATTTTAAGCTTATTTTCTTATAAATGAGAAAATAATAAGAGCAATGAGAAAACTTGTTGCTAACAATGCCATTTAAAAAGGACATCTTGAATTAGTTAGCTGAAACTGACAAATTAAAATATTAACTGATCTTTTACAGTTCAGGGACAAAAATAGGGTTTGGGAAGTACTCTTTAAAGTTCTGCTCCAGTTTAAAAATGAACGTTCAACTTTTCGGGACAGTCTGAGAAAATGTGCTTTAATATTTCTTTGAACCTCAATTCAATATCATTGTCTAAGGGGGAAGAAAATCACATCTGGACTGTAGAAATCATATTGAAACACTAAAGTGCTTACTCGTGCTGCTGCCGTCAGTCACACTCGTCACATTCAGTGACCGTCCTCAATTCAGGCAGAAAACCCATTCTCAGTTAACATGGATCAATTGGAAAGAATATAAACCACTCCAATGCCCTTAAGACATTCAGACGTCAACTCTCATACAGGTTATTTGAGTGCTCTGTAGAAATGAGAGCAGCCCAGGATGGTTCAGATAACACAGGGATGTCAGAGCACAACATCACATTGTACAGTTTCCGTATTTTACATGGCAAATAAAACAAAGTAAGTGAAAAAGAATATATTAACCCCCTACCTTAACTCTTCCCTCATTCACATAAATGATAATATCATACTGCTAAGGCATGATTTGCTTTCATAATATATTTCTTTGAACATTGAAAAGGTGCTAGAGCTTAAATGACAGGAGCCTTTGAATCACAGACCAGAAACTGTATCATCTGACTGAAAACTATTCTCTATGCAGCTTCAGTAATTTACAAAGCAAAAACAGAAAATAATAAATGACAGTAATAAGGTAAAGAATTTTGTTCAACGCCTCAAAAATTATTCTGGAGGGATAAAATATTTCTTACTTTGATGACAGTAAACCTAAGAAGATTAAAACCTGAATGATGAATTTTATGCAAAAACTGATTAAAAATATCCTACATTCTTTTTTGATACCTAATGAGATCTTTGAAGGGTCAGTGATATTTTATTTATGTTTTCAACATTGATATTTAATAAGTAACTACAGGCAATTAATTAGGTGTCAGATGATACCAAACTAGCCTCAAGGATTGTGGAAAAATACAAACATTTTTAGCAAGATTAAAGGCATACACTGGAATACACAAAATTAAGTTCACAGCTGGGGAAGATAGAGTATAACATTTAGATGCATTGCTTATATACCATTCATCTTATTTTTATAGTGCTCATACTCTACTTTTATTGAATACATGTGTGTAGTTGGTCTGTGATAACCAAGCTAGCCTCTGATGAATTGGGTGTTACATTCTACAACTTCAGATATGAAGAAGTAAAAGTATAGAGCAATTAGGCAAGGCCCAAGGTTCTCTGGTGTCACAGGCAGGGTGCTTGGAATCAAGTCCGCAGCCTTTGTGCCACACCACACTCTCTCTTACAAGGATATGTTTTATATATTTATGGAGTTCAATTTTTTGTTACTCCTAGGTTAATTTTTAGAAGAGTGACTAATATGGTACAAAAACAATAACAAAGAGTTAAAAGGACTCATTGCAGAACAAAATAATTTCTTTGATTTCTTGAAGTTCAGTCTTAAGTAGTCTTGCATTCTCCCATTTATGGACGTCAATCTCAAAAGTCAAAGTAAATGAAAACTAATATAGAGAGAGTTGTACTCTGTGACCCACCTTTCCATTAAATATATAAGGCTGCAGCTTGAAGGTATGAAATTGGAGCTTTACAATCTCCAAAGCACCAAAAGCAACACTAATACACAAGGCTGAGCACATGCCACTTGGGCAAGTGGGTTGTTGTGGAGGGTTTTCCTCAGCATCTAAAGCAAACTAATACACACTGCATGGTCAGGATTGTGACTTGGCATAATTATATCTGTTTGGTAAAGATTTTGTAAATATTTCTAAGACTTTTTACTCAGAAAAATATTCTAATCTTTCAAAAGATCATTATATTAAGGCAAATAATTCTGTTTTGGAGAAGAAAAAACTAAAAGAAAAAAATACCATGGTTTTCCTCTTGCAAGGATGTAAGGTCTTATTTTTTCAGGTTCTTTTTTGATTAGTATATGTTTGCAGTAAGTAATGATGGCAGTCATCATGGGGACTTGGTATGTGCACATAACACACTTCATTTCTTTGTCTTTTTACCCTCCTGGTAATGAAGGTAGGGGGTCCATTCTAAAAGTACTATCCTTGTCCAAATGAAAAATGATAGCTCTGAAGCTAAGGCACTAAGCTGAGTTTGAGAAGAATTTTTTTTATAATCTTTTTTTTGAGCCAGGGTCTCACTATGTAGCCCAAGTGGGTCTCAAAATCACTATGTTGCTCAGGCTGAACTGAAACTCACGACCCTCCTGTCTCAGCCTTCCCAGTACTGAGATTATAGACATGTGTCATCATGCCAGGTAGTTGTTTTATAATTTTAATAGTTTATATTTAACTAAATTGAATGCATTCATGTTTCATATCTAAATTTTAAGACAGTGGTTTCAGAATGATTTTATCATTAATTTTATCTTTAGTAATATAATTATTATGAATTATAATGCATCTGAAATTTATGAAAATGCGTTTTTATCAATGTGTAACATAACAAAGAAAGTATGGCTGTTAGTCTCAAAGGATTAATGATTGGTGAAGTTGGAAAATTGGGGAACACATATCAAGAGAAAAATTGTGGGACTACATACTTGTATGTGAGAAAGAATTGGTACTTAATTGTTTAAATTTTGCACATTCATGCCCAAGTTTAAGCCATATGAAAGTGTAATCAAAATGGTAAAGGAGGAATATAATTTTGCTGTCATGGTATTTCGAGCGGACTAGCTCAAAATTTGAGAAGCAGCAGCTGGTAAAAACAAGGCTATTATAGCTTTCTGCAAGAGAGATAACCAGAATCTGGACAGAGGTTTGATAGAGTAATGAGAAGAAAAATGTGCTAAGATGTCTTTGAGGGAAAAAATAAGCCAGCATCCCTGTCAGTTTTCTGTATAGGAGGTGGGGATTATCTGCCAGTTTTATTTCATTACGATTGTAATGAACTGTTCAAAGTTATTTCCTCTAATTCAGCTGGACTCCATAGGCACAAGACCATATCATTAATGATTCTGTAACTTTTTTTCTCAACATCTTTTAAAAGTACTTGTTTTTATTAATAGCAACTAGAATCATTTGGTTTAATAATTGGGTAAAATAACAGAGACCTCTCACTGATGTGTTTTTTAATTAAAAATGTACCAGGAAGAGTGGCCCTACAGAAAATCTATACCGTGTATAAATTATCATGCACAATCATCATTCTTAAATACTATTTATAGAAGCAAATTCTGGAATAATAAAAAAGAAGGCATCCTTTTACCTTTCGCGAGCCTGTCTTATTACTAAAAATAAGTAAATCAGACATTTAACCTTGTCAGCGCTAACTGGGGACTAGACTGACATAGTTAAACTCAACACAAATGTTTCTGCCGCTAAAATAATTTTCTCTTCCGGAAACTTTTTTTTCCCTCTAAAAGGCTAAAGACAATTCAGCGTATGTCTCAGAGACATCATAACTGCATTTTAACCTTGACCCATGAAACTAGGTAGCAAACTGTTCCAAACCTGAAGATGAGGGCTTATCCTTCTCATCTAAATAGAATAGCTTTCTACATAAATGTTTTGCCTCAGCAAAGTACAAAACTTCCAATGCTAAAATGAAATGACAATTTTCCTTTTTTTATATAGAACTAAATGCAGCTAGGAAACACTATGTGAAACCAGCCATCAAATTTGTATTATGGAGACTCTACATGTTCCATTATCTAGTACTTGAGCAGATTGGTAGATTTCTAGTGAAAGACTTTCTTTCAGTCATATCAGTAAGTTATATTCTTATGAGTTATATACGAAAGGGAGCAATATTTGTAACTTAGTCAACTTGAAGATATCAACATTCCAAAATAGGAATGAGAGATCATTAATGCTCTCACTTTGTGTATGTGTTTGGGTATACTTACTTTTAGTGTATGAAAAATTTTAGGGAGAAATATTGGTGATAGAGTTGTACCATGGTAATCCTCCCTCTTCCAGTCCCTAGGAGAAGATATGATATGATATAATATAATATAATATAATATAATATAATATAATGAATATAATGAGTATTAGTGAGCTGAATAATTCCAGGTTACAGATAGCATAAGTCTGTGTTTATAAAGTTATTTTGATTATTCTGTTTGGTTAGGAAATTTAACTTTCTGTAGTTCTTTGTTTTGTGATCAGTTTTTCTGAGCCACTCTTCCTGTGGCTGGTCTTCTCTCTTTTCAAGAGTATTTATTACATAGGATGATGAGTGGCTGCATTGGCCATTGAGGCTTTGGCACTTAGGATTCTACTTTATACTGGTAGTGCTTATTTTAACTCCCATTATTATTCTAAAGTTAGTGTTCTTTCTCATCAACAGAGATGCAGCAGCATGCAGTTTTGTTTGGGATTAGAAGCTCTAGATGCTGGCCTAGTCTTAGACAAGTGTGTGATCTTTGACATCTCACTTTATCTTTATGAATGCAGAACACAGTAAGGTTAAGGGAGATCCTTTCTAATGTATCTCTTGGATATTTCCAATGCATCTAGTCTTTGTGCAATATTCACCAATTTATCTTTTTCCTGTCTTGTGAAGGAGACAGAAGTATTAGGAGAATAGCGGATTAGGATCATGCATGACAGAGTTACAATGTTATTCTCTCAGGTACAAAAGAATGGCCAAAACTTACAGGTTTCCCAAAGTCTAAAGAATTTGCCATCCTACTTTATAACATTCTGCTCACATCTCTCTGTTCCCCCTCCTTTAATAGTCATTCTTTAGAAAAAAAACATCCAAAGAGCCAGGGGCAAAGCTAAGACAGATAGAGGCCACAATGTAACTACTATTTCACAAAGTGAGGCTGCATCCTAGGGATGTACACGCACATCAGTGATGAAACTTCCGCTATATTTGTTGGACCAAGACTGTAAGACAAAGAGAAGGGAGACAGTCAAAACATTGTTAGTGATTCTCCTGATCCTCCTCCTGAGAACACTGAGCAATGCCCCTGAGTAAAATGCCATGAACAATGCAAGTGCGTCTTCCCTCTGTTCCTCAGAGTTGTTAAAAGGTGAGCATCTTGACATGTGTGAATAGGCTTTAATGGCAGTTTTGACTCTACCTGAGTTTTACTTAAGCACTCGCTCTAAAACCTCTTCAAGACTTGAGGCCACCATAGATCTAAAAGAATAAGTTGCAAAGCAAAATACAACCAATAAGAATACAAAATAAAAACCAATTTACCTTATATCCTCCACATTGCCCATAAACTCTATGCTTTGGAAACAACACTTCAAATTATAAGAGAAAAGACAATGTAATAAGTTTCTTTAACTCCTTAGAAGGAAATCAAGCAATTCTCTTGCTTCAATAAAGCAGTTCTGTTTCTTTAGTGACAAAATGATTTTTTTAAATTTTATTACTTGTACTATGAGGGGGTACACACATATATTTCATTCGCTTGCTATTGCCTGTAAATGAATCACTCTTTGGCATTGCTTCTTAATAATTGAATCATCAAGTGAATGTGGAAGCATTTGGTTTAAGTGTTAACTGCCAATCTCCTTTTAAAGATAATGTTAAAATAGTTCCTTTCCTAAAGATAATTTTTGATGTTAAGCCAGTTGTTCTGGAAATGCATCTGAGAGTGTGAAGGTACTTATTTCAAATGATTGTTAGAGATCAATTTCCTTATTCACCTACATAAACTAGCCACAAAACCCAGCCAAGGACCAGGGTGTCACAAAGAGGAAAGATTTTAGCTGTCTAGATGAGTCATTCTATACATCGTAATTAACATCTACACTGCTGTTCTTGTCAAGAAAGGAAAACACTGAATATGTTAATGCTTGGAAATGCAGTAATTCTCTTTTCTCCTTATCTTAATAGTTCTGTTAAAACTATATTTTTGCTTTTAAAATGGAAATTTATAAGGTATGTCAATTCACAGTGGAGGAATTTTCTTGTTACATATGATTGGAAGAATTTTTAAAAAAGATAAAGAAGAAGAAGCCAGAGAATTTTGCTAGCAAATAGGACTTTGTAATCTGTCTGGATATGAAATATATAAAGATTTTTGTATGTCTAGTTTTTTTTTAACAATGCTTAGACTAAGTATATGTAGATATACCAACGAACCTAAAATGTCCAAAAGAACAAATTATGAAATCATTGGATCTAACTCAATACATTTTTTGTCATTGATTCCTAGAGTATATGATTTCCAATACCCATGAAGCCAATCTTCTTATTTGAAAATATAAGTTCTTGAATTAATAAGGACTCTATCTGCAGTCACTAACAAGTGTGCTGCTAAATAAACAAGAATGAGGCCTGTGCCTTGTTCTCTAATGATATAAAGGAAACAGATGGCTTGAGAAAAGATGTGTCAGTGCAAGGTGGTAAATCATAAATAAGGAGCGAATGGCAGCTTACCTCAGATCCAGTCTGCTTTCCAGTCCCTGAAGCTATCTCAGTGCTGCCACTTGATTTGAACTTCACTGCATCAGAATGTTGATTAATGTGTTTAAGTATTTTTGCACTATGTGTGACAAACTGACCTGTGGCCATTTTCACAATCAATATCGATTGTTCCAGCCAAAATAAACGTAGGTTAATTTACATCTGTCATTGAGATAACCAGAGAAAATGGGATGGCTTGGCTTTTGTCCAATTTATTTTGTACATTTTGTTAGGAACTTGAATACTTTCACCTCCAAAATGTTTTCTCGTAGAAAGAAATTAAATAAGAAATTAAAAAGCAAAACAAAGCAAAAATGCCCAATGTGTCCCTGAAGACAACTGCAAAAATTATAGAATATCAATTCTAAATAATAATAGTAATTGTCACACCAGCTGTGTCCCAAATATACAAAATATGGGCCAGTTTGGGTAATTTCGATCATTTTTTCAGTCTCAGTCATGATTTAAATTTAATAAAGTTGATGGAGTAGTCACAACACAGGCCTAGAATGTTCTTTGTCCATTGGCACCAGCCAGTACAACAGATCCAGTGGTGCCTGAGCAAGAGAAGAGATGAGGAATGCACATAAGGAAGAAGAGAACCTGTACACCATAGTGAGTTACAGTTTACTGTGAGAAAATTTAAGTGGCCTAGAAAGAAGAAGCATGAAAAAGCAACTTCAAATCTCATGAAAGGTCAGAAAGCACAGCTACATCTTCCTCATTTTTGGTATGAGCCATTACAGAAAGTAGAGTTGTGTTTTTTTGGTTTTGTTTATTAAACAAATGCTTTGTATATTTATAAATGGGCTGGTCATCTATGGTTACCATGTTAAACAAACAAAGAAATGAAAATAAGTTTGAATTTCATATATTACTTGAACACCTTAGGGATTCGAATTAGGCAGTCAGCCACAATACACTTTCAAACAGAACTAGCTGCTAAGATAGTAGTGATGGCCATTAACCAAAAATGTACTTCATATAAATAAAAAATTGCTCGGTGTCACACTTACCTTTATTCTTGCTTACTTATTTGGATTATAGCCATAGAAAGCTGATTTTTATTTGAGAAAAACATAACTCACGTCATTTCAGTTTATTTTGAAAATTAACAAATGGATTTTTTAAAAAAATCATTTCATCTTTATCCTATAACAAATAGTGTGATCTAATGGCAAACTGTCACCTAGTTTTTGAGGGATATCTTTGCTCTATTGCTTCATTCATGGATTTGGGTTGTTTGAACTCTATGTATTGAAATTTAAAGAGCAGGCTGTAATCATTGCATGCATTTATAGTGTATTTCAGGAGTCCACTCAGGCAAGAATGTACAGCAATGCCAGGATACATCTTACACTCTGCCTAAGGTGCGTGTTGCATATTCAATTTAGAGAATTGGATGTGTTTTAGTGGTAACAGTAATAATTACTATATGAAAAGCAGGCTTTTGATTTATGTGATTTTTTTTTTTTTTTTTGGTACCAGGGATCAAATTCAGGTCCTTGTTCTTGCAAGGCAAGCGGCCAAACCACTAAGCCAAATCCCAGGCCCAGGCTTTCGATTTGTGGAAATCAAAATTTCCCCTGAAAGGGAAAAGAATGCTTGATTCAGTAGCATTACTTAAAGGGAGAACACTCAATTTATATTTGGTAATCTTAAATCATCGATTTAATCCAATAACCTCATATTTAAATATGATCAACTGTATCATAGTCAAATGAGGTAGAGCTTGGGAAATATAATTAACATCTACATTATATAGCTATCTAAACTAAAATAGTATTTTCAAAAAGATAGCCATAAGATAGATAGATTACCCACTTATCTATCCATAAGATATATGAACTATGGTATCTGCTGGAGCTGTTTACATTTTATGCTGAAGGAGAGAATGTTTTAGAGTATGTCAGCCAGATAAAAAATACTCTTAGCAATGTATTTTGAATCAAATACATACCAGTTGTTTGAGACAACTTAACTTTATAAATCTTGTCAAAAGGTCACAGATCTCAGAACCTTTGACTATAAGCTAGATTAAAAAATAAAGGTTCACTCGGGGCCGGGGATTTAGCTCAGTGGTTTCACCTGCTGCACAAGCTCAAGGACCCGAGTTCGATCCCTGGTACCGAAAAAAAATAAAGGTTCACTTCTATTAGAAATAAAGGAACTGACATCTTAAACAGTATTGATAATATTTGGCAAGGGCTAACTATCTTATGGTTTTATTGATGTGGTAGATTGAGGCACAAAGGGTAAGGCAATAACTCAAAAATGGAATCAATTACTTTAATCATGTTTTACTGCATGAAGTGAAACATACAGCAACTGTGACTCCAAATTTACTAATAATTTTTACCCTCTGTGAATGTAAGCCTACTTGATTTATTTTATAGTATTTCATATAGACAGAGTAAAGTGTTCGCTAAATATATAAACACAACACTTCAAAAATGTTTTCTAAAATATTTTAAAAGATAGTGGAATATTTTATTTTTTCTTACCATCACATGTTTTGTAACTCACAAGGCTGTCCTAAATTTTTAAATAAATTGAATTCCAACATATTGTCCTAATAATTGGCTTAAATATTAATAGGCAGTATTATAACTTTACCATATTTGATCTTGTTTCTTTTTTTTAATTGTACATCTTTATGTAAAAGAGTGAAACTGTAACACATGATGTGTACTAATCCAATCAGTATATTTAACATTTCTATATCCTTATTGGTATTGAACTTTGTGTTTGGAGTCCTTCCACTACAGAATACTGATTACTAAAAGCTATGGGTGGTGGTATAGAGGGACATTGGCTAGCAGGGCTTCTAGGCTTTTTTATTACAAATTGTCTTGCTTCCATACTCTTCAGTTTCCCAAAGAGGTATTTTACTTCTCTCCAAGGTTCTAGGTACTCCTCACCTTGAACTGGGAGGGCCAAGGGTTGTGATTCCTACATTTTCACCTCCTTGCCTCCTTCACTAATCCTTATTAGTTCACTTTCAGGAGCCCACACTGTATACAGTCCTTACATTGAACTCTTTTCAATTAATCCCTCATCTCTTTCATGTTTGGACACTGAAATTTGCCTACGCTATGCCAGCTCATTGACAACCACGCTTTCACATAGCAATTTAATGGATTCCTTAAAGTTTTTCCTGACTCAAAATAACATTCATCTGCCATCCATTTATTTGTACTGAAGCAGCTCTAAAAGTTTCTCACTGAAGTATAGATGTTCTTCCAAAGAGACACACTTAGAATTTTAGTAGGTGACAGCATAACACTTATTAGCTTCTCAGAATAGTCAAATATACTCAATAGAGGGGTCATTTTAATAAAAGAAATTGGAAAAGAATAAAAACATATTTAATTGTAAAATGGGAACAGACCTAACTAGGAAGCAAGTCTGATTATCCATACCTCCTTAGAAGAACTTACTGAAATAACATAGGAGAAACAAAAAATTCCTTAGAAAACCAGGTCAAAGTTTTCTTACCAAGAAATTTCCTCCTAGGTATAGGAATTAATGTGAATCAACCTCTGCGGAGACTCCACAGACAGAAAGATGAGGTTCAGGGGCAGTATAAGCAGAATGGTTAAAATTCCACATAGCTGACGAAAGTATTAAAAACAAAAATTAGTCCAGAGAGACACGAGGATTAAAACAAAAGTTGTGAATAAAGGACACAAGGACCCTTAGCCACATGAAGGAAAGGCACTAGGCCTGATGCAAGGACTCACTACTGCGCACACAGGAGCTCCCTGTAGCACTGTTGCTCTCCGGCACTTTATGCTCCCCTGGCAGAACCTTTGGAAACAGTTATTATAGAAAAGCACTTAGTGGCTCTACCAGTCACCATCTATCTAAAGTTGTCCCAGAAACCGGAAGGAAGCTCCCCCGCCGCCATCCCAAGCTCCTAGGGCAGAGAAGCTGAGCAGACCCCAGCACCCAGAAGGAAGCTCCCCCACCACCATCCCAAGCTCCTAGGGCAGAGAAGCTGAGCTGGTCCCAGCACTCAGAAGGAAGCTCCTCCACTGCCATCCCAAGCTCCTGGGGCAGAGAAGGTGAGCTGCGCAGGTGCCAGAAGCACCCCCTCCCCCCCTCCGGAAATGAGAAGGCACATAAACAAGCCTCAAAAACAGACCTCTGAATCACCTACAGCAACCTCAAAGGGAAACGAGATGGAACAATCTCATACTCAACTACCTGGACTCTCTGAACTGGCAAAAAAAGAGGATCTGGGAAAAATGAAATCAGAAATAATTATTCAGATAACAGCAAAGATTTTGCTCATAGTGCAAGACATGATTAATAAATCTAGAAAGCACACAGATAAAAAACTAGAGGATCTGAGGAACATGATGGAACCCCAATATAGGAAACAAATGGAATCCATAAAA
>NW_004624748.1:27584225-27622423 GCF_000247695.1 Heterocephalus glaber | reverse complement strand
GCCTGCTGTTGTCATATAGGTAGTTTTTCAAGCTAGGAATATACTTTCTTTAATAGGTGCTATTCAAATTTTATATTTCCTCCAGAGTTAGTGTCATTAATTTGTCTTCCAACGTACTTCTTAGAAGTTGTCAAATTTATTTCCAAACAGATTTTTGAAATATGCTTTCTATATCCTTTTAAATTTTGTAAAATCTGTGGTAGTGTCTCCTAGATCTTGATATTGTAATTTAAAAAATGTATAATTGATATTGTGTAATAGGATGTAAAGGTCTAAAGGAGCAGAGGAAGTGGGAGGAGGAGGGGAAGGAAAAAAGGGAAAAGAAAAAATATGAGAAAAGGAAAAAAATGGAAACAAAGTCTTGGCAAATAGAGAAGGGTGGAGTGTGTGAAGAGATGGCATAGGAAGGGGAAAAAAATAAGAACCAAGATATTCATGTAAAGGTACAAGATCCCAACGATGAATGTAACTGTATTTTATACCTAAAATGTACCAATAAACTTAATGGGAAAAAAAGACATTTATTATATATATCACCCACACTTAATGATGAGTGGAAAGTTATGTACTTCTCCCTTAAGAGGTGGGTATATTAAAAATAAAATTTGTCAGCCTTCAGAAAAAAAAAAGAAATTAATGTGAATCCTCATTCATACTTTTTTACAGTTACTAATAGACTATAATAAAGGTAATACAATTTTCTTAAGATTTTCCAAGCAAATTTCTTTTTCTCCTGAAGAGACTTTTAAAGATTTTTGATTAACTGTGAAAGCACACTGAGGTTGCATAAATTTTTTCATATCAATAAAATAATAGGTAATTATGTCTTATAGTATAAAATGTAAAATAAGAGTGACAATTATTTTTTTTGTGAAATGTATGGGAACATTATACATATTAAGTATGTGAGACTAATCCTCAAACAATGAAAAAGTAAACCTACTAAAATTGTTTATCTTCTTTCATCAAAAGATAACAGGCCATGATTGACAATAAGCAGGACAGAAAATATTGCAGAAAATTTCAGCCAAGTTTATAGACACATTATAAAATTCACATGAAGTATTTATTATTTTTAAGAAAGAAATTTATCTTCAGAGACCCATATTAATGAAGTAATTTCTGTGGATTTGCAAGGTGTGTTAAGAGATAAACATGCACTTTTAGATTGTAATAGGTGGTCCTAGGTATCACTCTGCGAGGGTAAGATTTCTCTCTATAATACTCTTTTATACAGGTCATTTTCAATATTACAGTAATGACATTTCAATACTCTGTTAGGGGATTCTTTCAAATAAAACATTCTAATTTTTTCTCACAGTTAAAGTAGCTTTTCATTATGCACATCTGAGTTTAAGCAATGGATTTCACAATGATATTATATAAGTACTCCATAATATGACATATTAGCCTTTTTAAAAATCACTTTTCCTTTATGAAAAATACTTGCATGCTTTATTGTGGTAAGATAATATGATCATGGAGAGTATACCTTAAATGTTTGTTTTTATTAGCACATGTTTGCAGTATATATGATTACATTTATTGTGATAGATATACATCATACATCTTAATTATTCTCATCCCCCAATTCCCCCTCCCCTACTTCTTCTATTGCTTGATCCCCTTCCCATTAGCAAAATCTCTAAACTACTTTTAAACTTTCAATCTTTTGTTAATCCATTTAATGTTTTCTAAATATCTTCCAATTTCTTGAACACACTTGTACAAAGAACTAGATTCTACAGTTATTAGAACTCTGCCTTAGAAAAATTAGTAATAGCTGCTGTGGTGTTTTCAAGATTTAAATAGTTGTTTTGTTATGTATCTTGTAAATATAAATTTTTGAAGACATCTAAAGAACTCTGTTGTTAAAGGAATTATGAACTGTCTAGAATGATTTAGTGGTTTGGTGGAATATAGGAAGCCGCTTAAATGCGTTTGACTTTGGACCAGTCCCAGTTGCTTTGACTCCTGGGTAAGAGGAGATATTAATGTTTTTGAATTCTTGTATTTGCACTTACTAATATCATTTAGACATCCCAAGTATTAATGAAATATCATTGTGTGAATTCTTACCAATATTTCTTATGTGTATCACTGTTGTTAACTATTTTCTTGTGAGAAATTGTCATATAATGCCTTAAGTATAGCTTCTAGGTCAGCTCACTGATTTGAGACCCAATACAAACTTCATTTATTTATTTTTCTTTCAGCTATATCTAATAATCACCTATGCCAGGTTATGACAACAGATGTTAAGGATGTAGTTATCAAAAAGGAGGGCCGGGGATTTAGCTCAGTGGTTCCCTTGCCTGCCCTGCAAGTGCAAGGACCTGAGTTTGATCCCTGGTACCAAAAAAATAAATAAATAAATAAAATAAAAGCAGAGTACTCAACTTAGTGGCACTTATATTCTAGTGTGAGAGATAGACTATTAGCAAATGGTGATGAGTGTTATCCAGAAAAGCAAAGATGAGTAAGGGAATAATGAATGACTGGATAGAGAATATTATAATATTATTTTTAACAGTGTCAGGAAATGTTTCAAAGTATAAGGTGACTTTTGAGGAGGCACCTACCTGAAGTGATGGAGTGAGTTATTCTAAGAACAGTAAGAGCAATATTTTAGGCATAAATAATAGCAAATCTAGAGAGCCTGAGAACACACTACACTGGATATATTTAAAAATAGCAAGAACACCAGTGGGGCAGCACAATGGACTATAGGGAAGGAGGTAGGTTATGAGATCAGAGTTAGGTAGGACTTGCTGGAATGAGTGACTTTTATCCAGATGTGACTGGAAGCAGGGGAATGAGGTGTTTTGCTTTAAGTGTTATTTTAGACTGAATATCAACTCCTCAAAGATATCTACATCACATTCCCCAGAATGGGGTCAATATATTACTTTTCATGACAGATGAGTCTTTGTAAATGTTATTAAGGAGCTCACTTTGAGATTAAGGGATTTTCCTGGATGATCTAGCATAACCATGTAAGGGGTCCTCATAAGAAGGTTACAGATAGAGCCAGAGGAGAAGGTGATGTGTTGATGGAAGTGGATTGGAATGATGTGCTTTGAAGATGGAGGAAGAGGCCACATGATAAAGCATACACATTGATAGGTCTCCCACCACCACAGCAGCTATTATGTATAGTAGCTGCCCTCTTCCTATGGTGCCTTGGCCCCTCCCCTGTGTGACATCATGCCAAGATGGTTGCTGCCACCAAAAAATAAAACCTTCTTCCCAGTATGCCCCTGTTCCCACCTAGAAAGTAACCTAATCCTTGCTCACCTCCTATCACTAGTGACATCACAGGCTCCTCCATTCCCTAGTCACTACCTCACTCAACCCCACCTCAGCCCCTACAAACTCCACCCCAGTCTCTATAAAAGACTCTCCTTGGGCCAGCCATATTGCTTTTTGTCTCTCCTTTGTTCAGAGACAGCCTGGCAGATCTATTCCCCTAATAAAGGCTTGCTGTGGCCTGGTCTGGTCTTGGTCTTCGGCCCTTTTACCTGACACACATGAACTCAATAAGATGGGAAAAGAAACAGGAATGGATTCTCTCCTCAGAGGTTCCAGAAGAAACCAGCCCTGTGGATATCTTGATTTTACTCCCATGAAATTTATTTTGGACTTTTGACTACCAGAATAATAGGAAGATAGGTATAGGCTGTTTTGATCATTAAGTTTGTGGTGATTCATTATAAACCCACAGAATACTAATACATATTTGTTGCTTCTAGTTAAAGATTGAAGAATAGGCTGGATAAAAAGTGGAAGACATGAGTCCTCTAATGAAATGATAGTGGTTTAGACTATGAAATTTACAGGGAAGTTTGGTTGACTACAGGACGCTCTAGGTGGCTTCCTGTATAATTTGGATAAAAGATAAGATTTTTATAAGTTGTCTCTCACTTAAGAACAAATTACCAAAAAAAAAAAAAAAACCAGAACAAATTACCACAAATTTGGCAGTTTGTGGCAACATAAATTTATAATCTCTTTCCATCCACTTAATATCTCAGGAGTCCATGTGGGCTTCACATGCTGAAGGTCTCCCAAGGCTGAAATGAAGGTGTCAGTTTTGCACTCTGATCTGGAGGCTGTGAAATAAAATTTGCTTCTATGTCATTGAGTTTATTAGCAGTATCCTGTTCCTTGTAGTTATAAGACTGAGGACTGTGCACTGGTGCCTAGCAGAGGTTGGTTTCAGCTCTTAGAAACTGCTCTAAATTCCTATTTGGTTCTTCCATCTTCAAAGAAGCCAGATGGGGCCTACCCCAAATCTCTTTGTTAACCAAAAAAAAAAAAAAGTAAAGTAACTCATTAAAGTTATAACACCCATGAAATCTCTATTGTCCTAAAATTTTAAATAACCACTCCTAGAGTATTATATTAAAAGATTCAGATATTAGGGTGGGAAATGCCAACAGGAGAGGCATTCTAGATTTCTACCTGATAGGTATCAAGGATGACTGTAATTTTTTCCCCCTGAATTCAGCAACCAGAGGAGCTGAATGTAATATACAAGAATAGTAAATTCAGAGAAACAGATTTGGGACACTGGAAAAAAAAATACAAGTTTAGAAGTCTCAATTATAATTTTAATGTTGCTGATGAGTAGGAACTCATATATACTGACATGGGCCCTAGAAAAAGATTAAGGGCTAGACTGATATATTGGTGAATCATCAGCATATACATGATAGGGAAAGTAATATTAATTGTGAGAGATCATGTAGGGTGAATGTAGATAAAATGTACTGAGCATTTCAATAGTGAATGATCTGGAGAAGGTCGTGGTGATAAAGGGGAAGAGATGTAAATCCCAGACCTACTAGATACCCAAAATGTGAGTTTGTGTTCTCTAAAATTGAAGAATGAATTCTAGGAACAATGGAGGTTAGGAGTAGGAAAAATTTATTGGGAGAAAGAAAGCTTCTGCCTAATGATAGGTCTCCCAGTACCTCAGCAGCTATTATGTATAGTAGCTGCCCTCTTCCTATGGTGCCTTGCCCCCTCCCCTGTGTGACATCACGCCAAGATGGCTGCTCCCACCAAAGAATAAACCCTTCTTCCCAGTATGCCCCTGTTCCCGCCTAGAAAGTAACCTAATACTTGCTCACCTCCTACCACCTAGTGACATCACGGGCTCCTCCATTCCTTAGTCACTGCCTCACTCAACCCCACCTCAGCCCCTACAAACCCCACCCCAGTCTCTATAAAAGACTCTCTCTGCCCCAGCTATATTGCTTTTGTCTCTCCTTTGATCAGAGACAGCCTGGCAGATCTATTCCCCTAATAAAGGCTTGCTGTGGCCTGGTCTGGTCTTGGTCTTAGGCCCTTTTACCTGACACCTAAGAGAGACAGAAGGGGGACCAGAAAGTGGGTTGCCCACCTACCCCATGGTTCAAAGATGTTTTATACAGCAAAGCCATGTGGTGAGGTGAGTATAAAGTGGGACAAAACTAAAAGACCCAATGGAAATTTATAAGGTGGGCATGAGGTGGGACAAAACCATGACCAACTAATAAGATTACAACTACAGTCACCCAGGTAACATTGATTAAATGGGGATCAAATGGGAAAACAAGTCACATACAAGGAATTTCCCACTTAGAATATCAATTACTGCTATCTATCTCTAGGGGAAGTAGTGCCTCTTCTTTTTATAATGCTAACCAGTGAATGTGCCTCAATTGTTCTCCATGTTGGCTCCTTGCTGTGTTGGCTCCTGGAAGGCTGGCCCTGTCTAACTGCACACAAGATATCTAATTAACTTATCTATCTGCAATAGTGGTGCCATCAAATGAAGATGAAGCTGTGAAATTGGTGATGGACTGGAGAAATCAGGGAGTGTGGGAGCACTGAACATTGAAAACCCTTAGGCTACACCTAAGCATACTGAATTAGAATTTCTGGATGGGAACAACCAGCCTGTATATTTAAAAGCTCTCCAACTAATTCTGACATATGATGATGTTTGAGAACTTTAGTTGTTTAGACTACTGGGAAAAGACAGAATGGAGAAACGTAAAGTCCTCAATGCCTTTGCATCTCAAACTGTGGATTTTGGATACTAGCAGCAGCATTATTTGATGAATTTTGACAAATGCAGGAACTCAGATCCCAACCCACACTTACTGACTCATATTGTGCATTTTAATGATTTCTGTAAATGGCTCATGTGCATATTAACATTTGAAAAACACTGAGATATGTGATATTTTGATTTAAAGTAATGCAGAGAACCCATGTACAAACATATATACCCATATACCTACAGATGCCACTGCCTGTAATTGATGTTTTATTCTATTTTAAAAAATAATCCCTCAGATATCTTCAAAAGTCCATAAGCTATTATGTCTTTAAATTTGTGGTAATTTAATGAAGTATTTTCCCTGATTTGCCTGATGGTTAAAATTGTCTGGGATTATTTCCTCTGAAGGCTGAAAAGTGAAACCTGTAGCCCAGAGTACAGTAGTGAACATGGCTGGAGTGATAAGTGAGTGCTTCAGGTGAAAGTCATAAGAGATCACCAGGCCTGAACACCACAACCCTTTCTGATTAAACTTACTTGGAATGTGGGAAACAGAGGACACTGTGTAAAGGAAAATTACTTCAAAACATTGAATACTGCTGGCCTGGATTCAGACAAGTAACTGCTCCTTTTTTAAGAGGACAGAAAAGAATAGAAGTTATTTCTTCATTTTTAGCTTGGATTTCATCTGGAAATCGAACTCTAAAGAATTACTTCATTATTCCATACTTTAGATTTGCTCTTTAAAAGGTGTTTCAGGTGAAACAAGATTTATTTTTCCTTTTCTAAGAAACAATTCTATTTGCAAGAAATGGAGAATAATTCAGGAGATATCAGTGTACAAATGAGTTTTTTAAATGAAAGACATCAAACAGTGTTTAAAGAAATGACGAACTATAGAAGAAATTATACTCTGCCATAATGTAAATAAGATTAAGCAATTTGGCCCAAATTTGAAAGTTAGTTTGAATAATCAATGATGGTGTAACTCATTAGATTGTTTTCATTCAATTGATTGCAAAATAAAATATAGTACTAAATGCATAGCTAATAAATGAAATAATCAGGGACAGTTTCTTTTTTGTTTCAGTACTTAGCATCAGCAGATGAGAAAAGATCTGCTGGTATTCACGCAATGCAGAAGGTGGAAGATTTATAAGGAAGTGCTCTCCATTCTTTGTGAGCTGGAAAGTCTGTCCAAATAGCAATATCCTCTCTGGCAGAGAATCTGCTGCTTGGGGTGGTCATGTTGTTATTGTACTTGGACACTCTCCATCTGCAAATGTTGACTTTTCATCTGTGACCAAGAAAAAAATTTGTGTGAGGAACAAGTAAAACATTTAATCTTTATTTACTTGTTAATCAAAGGTTTTGTTAAATCCTGCTGGTATGGGTTTTCATGTTTATTTGTTTCTCAAGGTGACTGTGTATGCATTCACAATATTGTGCTTAAATATGAGCTAAAAAATAAAACTCTAATAAAATCATTAGGTTTTTACTTAGAGTTAGAAATATGTATAGTTATTCTAAATATAATTTCACATTCCAAAACCTAAATGCAACCTAAGTAATAAAATAAACCACCAGAACAATAGATCTATATTTGTTTGCCCCGTCTCAGTCTTATTAGTAAAATGAGAGTAAATTTGAGAGAAAGTTTGAAAGTTTGATTGTCAGATTATAAGAATAAAAAAAACAGGGTGGTATTTAAGGCATAAGAGAACATACGGAGATCATGTACTGAAATCTAGTCTTTTTCTCTTAATTTATAGATAAAGAGTAGAAGCTAGAAAATCTAAAATGTCTTTATCAAAATTCATACTAATATATTATTCTTCTGTGGATGAAATCAGTTTCTGTCTTTACCCTAGCTGCGATGTTTATATCATTTGAGACTTTTGGATTGGTTCTTATTTTAGATGTTCCAGCCAACAGTTTTTTGAACCTGAAGAGAGCTGACTCAAATATCAATGAGTGAATGAATGAATGAACAGAAAACATTTCTCCTACAATTACAGGTCCTTTAGTACCTGTACAGAAATGACTCTATAACCCCTCCACCCCATGCCAAAGTCTATGTATATTAAATTCCCTTATGCAAAATGGCACAGTGTTTGCATAGACCTTATGAACATCCTCCCATGTATTTTAAATCACCTCTGGATTAGTGGTTGTGTTAGCTATCTGTGATTGTAACAAAAACTTGAGGTAAACAACTTTAAAAAATGAAACATTTATTTTGGTCAGCAATTTTAGAAGGTTCAGTCCATGATAGTTTGGCTGCATTGCTTTCTTCCTCAGCACTGTACAACCCAAGAGGATGTTCACCTCATGGCAGGAAGCAAAGAAAGAGAAGAAAGGACTAAGGTCCATTGTGCCCGTCAAGGGCTTGCCTGAAAGTCCTAACTTCCTTCCAGTAGACCCTAAGTAGGTTTCTAAAGTGCCTATCAACTCTGAATAGTGCCAAAGGCTTGTGAAAAAATCTTTAATGCAGGAGCTTTTTCAGGAAATTCCAGATCCAAATCATGACATTTATATAACTAATATGATATAAATGTCATGTAAATAGTTCATACTGCATTGTTTAGACAATGACAAAAAAATCTGTACATGTCAACAGACACCAAATTTTTTCAGAATACTTTTGAGCTATAGTTGTTTGAATCTTCAAATATAAAATGCCAATTATATAGACATATTTCTATATCTATCTTTGGATTAAGACTGTTCATATCACTCTATTACATGATTTCATTTAAAAAAGTCTCAGTTACAATGAAATTGAAATTCATATCTGGCTGTTGCTTTTCTGTGTAATAAAAGCAGAGTAATCCTAAGTAACTACTTATTGCTATGTGATATTCATTTGAAAGCATTGGACATAAAGTACACTGAAGTAGAAATGAGGTTTTTGAAGGAAATGAGAGTAATTCCTCAGTGTCTCATGCCAAATCTCCTTTTTGACATTATTTTTACTATGTTCAGACTGTAAGCAAATTAAATGAGTTGATTTTTAGTAGAAACCCAATAAATACAGCACATGATAGTCAAATAATAAACATAAATGTGTCTGTGAAGTAAATTTGTTTCTGATGTTTCTTCCCAGAACTTCATAAACTGCTACCTTTAGCTCCCCATTCAAGTTAATTCACAAAAAAGATAAATTGCTATCCTGTTACATAATCATTCCATTTTTTTTGTTGTTGTTGTTGTTTCAAAAAGGAAAGAAATAAAAGAAATTGAGGTTAAAAATGAACTCTTGCAAAGGGGAAGGGAAGTAGGAGGGGTAGGGGGAAAAGAAAGAAGGAAATGGAATTAGTAAGAGAAAAACAAAAAAATGGAAACAAAGTCTTTGTAGATAGGGAGGAGTGGAGGGGTCGAAGGGAGGGCAGGGGAATGGGGGAAAAATAAGAACCAAGATGGATTATGTAAAGGTGCAAATTTCTAATGATGAATGCCATTATATTGTATACCTTAAATGTACCAATAATATTAATTTTTTTAAAAATTAACTTGTAAAAACACTAAATTTTGTTATAGTAGTCTTCTAGAGACACTAAAATTAACTTGAGTGATATATTTGTTTCCCTGAAATTTTATTATTGGCTTTGACAAATCTAAATTAGCAGACTCTTCCATTTTGAGGTACATAGTGATGTACAAGTCTTTGCATTCTGCACACTTGTGCTAATGTAAAGTTTTGGTGAAATAATTAGAACTTAGGAACAAATATTTTTTTATCAAAATTGCTTTGCATGTTCTTAGATTAAATAGACATTATAACATTGGAATGAGAAGTGTATTGCATCAAAGAGGAAATTTTCTATCATAAAAACTGGACATAAAATATTCAGTATGAAACGATAAATTTGGTAAAAAATGATATAAAATGGCATATCTATTTTATAATTTAATATCAGAAGTCTATTTAAACTTATTTGGCCTAACATTAAAATTTTTGTTGTTGTTGTTGGTACTGGGGATCGAACTCGGGACTTTGTGGTTGAGACGCAGGCGGCGGCACCACTGAGCTAAATCCCCAGCCCTAACATTAAAAATTTGAAGGAAAACTTATTCTTATAAAATGCCAAGATCTCATACATTATGAAATGTAGTCAGGAATATAAAAGGCGTCAGGATGTTTTTACACCAGTTTCAAACCTTGGAGTTAGAGAGTTTCAAATCATCAGGTTGAAAAGCAGCTGGTCATCAGGTCAGAAGCTTCTGGTTAATTACAATAGTGAGTTAATCAATGAAGTAACAGTCTGGCTTCTGGTTATAATAAAATGAAATTAAGGACCTGTCAGATATATTCCCACTTAAGCCTAGATTGAGTTCCATTAACTTGGATAGTTTCATTCAGGACCTTGTGCTTGTGAGGAAGGTGAGGCGCCACTGAGCTACATTCCCAGCCCAGATTGTTTTACATTTTAAGCCTGCCTCTTTAAAACTCAGTGATACAGGTAGCTTTCTGGCAGGCGTTAATTCCTAAACTTTTGGAAAAGATTTTGTTTGATTTTGAATGGGAGAATGATTTGTGCAAAAATGAAGACAGAAATACCTTGAGATATAGAATAAATCTCAACACAGATGACTTTCAAGAATCTTTTTTTGGTTATGCTTTTGTTTGCATTTCAATTTTCAAATGCAGAGAGTTAATTTTTGCAGTTTTATCAGTACTTGGGTTTTTAATCAATTCCAAAGTCAAGAAGGATAACAAAACTCGTATTGAAGATTTTTAAAAAATAATAATAAAAAATTTGAGATTTTGAAAAATTAAAAATATTTCAGAGATTAAAATTATAATAAAGGGATTAATTTACTTCATTTTAAGAGAAATAATCTAGTACAATGACTGAATTAGGGAAAGTATTGATACTTTGGGATGTGGACCAGGATTATAAACAGATATTGCACAATATACCCTAAATGGAGCATTACAAAATTTAAGAACAAAATTTAAAAAACAAGGAATGGACCTACTCATGAACACGCACAGTTGCACACACAGCCCTATGTCCATCTCCACACTCAAATACTTAAAATCTCAAGAAGTCTGTTATGAATCTAACACAGTGTTATATGTTCTATGTGATATGTTAAGGGTCAATAAGTATTTGTTGAGTGAATCATGAATGAATATTACTTATCATTATTCATCTGATAAGACAATAAGAGTTATAATGAAAACTTATTCCAAAGAAACAGAATTATTATTTCATACATAACTGCAAAAATTCCCTGGCATTTTAGTGTTTCAAAGTTGATGGATTATAATAGATAATTTTCAAACATATTTTAGAAAAGACAATATTAAATATCAACAAGCTTTAAAGAAATATTCACTGATTTTAAAAATGAGAGAAATAAATTGGAGACTAGTCACTAACTAATATACAATAGACTATATATGAACATTCATAGGGGAGGGACCATCATAAGTAACCAGCTAAAGGAAATAGTAATGCATCATCAAGTTAAAAATTTTGGTTTTCTTCCTATCAATTCATAACATTGACTATGGGAGAAAATTCGAAAATATTGTTACTTCCAAAGGTAAAAATTTGTTGAGCTTTTGTCTTGTTTCATTATTCCTCTTTGCATTTCAGCTACTGGAAATTATATATTGGCCCACAGTTTAATGTCATTTCCAAAAATAAAAACTAAAATATGAACTATATTTTCTAAGGTGTTTCAGAATATACATAAGCAAATTGATGTGTATAGATTTTGTTTTTGTTGTTGTTTATTTGCATTTTAATGCCTCCTTTTTGAGGTCCTGGAAAGAAGGATGTTAGTTGCCACTTTTTGAGCAGCTAAGTCCATATCCTAGCCACTGCCTGTGTAAAGCTCTCACTCCAGTGTGTCACTACACATCACCTTAATATCATAAAAAGACACTAGATAATTTGAGATAGCCCATATGCCCTAGTGCTTGAGCAGTTATTCGAAGTGTTCTATGCAAAAAGAGCCCTAACAACCTAGTTAACCCCATCCTGCTATTTATAAATCAACATGTCCAACAGCTTCAACTTCTTGATACTCTGTTTCTACCTACAACTTTTTTTTTCTCCCTTTTTTTTTCCAGCTTTGTGGAAGGCTTCTGTGAAAGCATCAAAGAAAAAAAATAAATAAATTATCTGTCGTTCCTGTATCCAGACGTCATTGTGTGTAGTGCCTGAGGATGTATCTTAAAGTTTTACACAGCTGGCTCTTTAAAAGATTTAGCTATGAATCTACAAAACTTCTGTCAAAATCCTTCAAATTTCTTTGTAAGAAGGAATCATTAACCGTATAATTCTCAAGGAGCAAAAGGTCCAAAGGAGAAGTGGAAAGGGGTAGGGGAAAGAAAAGAAGGGAAAGGAAAAACTATGAGAAAAGGGAAAAACAGAAACAAAATCTTTGTAAACAGGGAAGGGTGGAGGGCTTGAAGGGAGGGCAGAGGAGTGGGGAAAAAAATAAGAATGAAGATATATCATATATAGGTAAAAATTCCCAGTGATGAGTGTTACTATATTGTATGCCTAAAATGTACCCATAAGCTTAATGAACAAAAAAATATTATTTAATGGAAAGACACTTTTTGCATGTTATAAGTTTTTCATAGGGCATACAATTTAATTATACACTTTTTAATTTTTCAGTTATCTTTAAGTAGAACATCAAGGCAATGGAAGAAATGATGTCAGTGGAAATAAAGCCTCTATTACCCTGCAAAGAATAGAGGCTCCCTAAATCAGTTACCTGCCCCTATTCCTTTAAATTGCTCCCTTTTCTCTCTACTCTGCTCATTGCTCTAAAGATAATTGTTTCCTCGGATAGGTGGCTGTTCCATAAGGATAGCATGGACATCTGTTTTGTTAACTGCTATATTCCTGGTGCCTGCCACATGACAGTATATAGTGCATGTTCAGTAAATTTTTATAGAATACTTGTTTTGGGTTCTAGGAGAAAAAAATATTGTATTCTATTTGTTAAAATGTGTCACTCAATAGGTTCACATATATACTTAGATATATGTGAACAACTCACAATCATTGGTTTATATATTTTAATTAAATATGATGGCTTTGTATATTGGATAAGGCTAATTGTAAAATAACCTTTCATATTCTTTTCTTAATGAATTCAATCAAACCCAAATCTACTGATATTTCTGGGGTAGCTAATAAAGTTTTCCTCTCTTTGGAGATATTAACAAGAAAAGAAAAACTTAATGATGTTGGGAAAGTAAAGATTAAGGGTTGTTTAATAGGCTCCATGATATGTTACAAATGAAATTGGTGATTACTTTATCTCCACTGATGTCAGAAAGGAGTGAATATATTTAACAGCAGTTAAATAATTCATTTCTTAACTGTCACAAAGTATTGCTAAACAAAAGAATTTGCTGTTGAGGAGCTTTTGGTACGAGGCTTGTGAAATCAGCATCTTCTATTAAAATTACTTAAGGTCTCCCTTTAAGCAGGGGATATCTTTAATAATTCTCAGAACATTTTCAACCTCATAAAATTTTAATTAACAATTAGCATCGTTCATAGATCATCATTATTGCTTTGCACTCTGAGGGAATCAGAAGTCTGATAAGCTAGCCACTTTCTTCTCCATCAGTGAATTATCAATATAGTTTGGAAAAAAAAAAAGTAAAAATTTGTAAATGTACAGAACCTCTCCTATAAAGCAAAATAGCATTAAGATTAACAGTTGAAAAAGCTCAGGAAATATGTGATTCCTCCATAGAGGAAGACCTGGGAAAATTTTCAAGGTGCTTGCACTACTACTTGGGCCAGTATAGTTAGACATAGAAATGGAAACCTCCCTGTGGTATGAAGGCAGAAGCTGACCCTGGAAGGAGGCAGTAATTAAAAGAAAACAGGCCAAGCAAGAAGCACCTCTTAAGCCTGTGATCTGAAGGCCAGGAGCACGGATGGGTTTGAGCAAAATTGGTTAGCATTGTGGATTCAGAGTCACTAAATATACCAAAGCAAACCTAAAAGTGAGAAATGAGTTTGAACTTTTAAAATGTGGCTGGATTATAAAGGGCAAAAAAGACTCATAGACAAATTTAAATGAAATATTCAAGGAAAGAAGTAA
Source organism: Heterocephalus glaber (assembly GCF_000247695.1). The sequence goes on along the minus strand of NW_004624748.1, from coordinate 27,608,277 downwards.
TCAGTAGAGACTGGTAAGAGAAATAATGTAAAGTAATGAATGTGTGTTTAAACAAAATAAAACTGTTTGCTTTTGAGGAGATGGGAATACATGTCAGATGGGAAGGAATTTTAAGGTTATTCTCATGAGCAGTCTCCTAGATGTAAAAATTGACTTAAATTTGGGTGTGAATAAAGTAGTATATTTTAGATATGTATTTTTAACATCCAGTGTCTATTCAGAGGTTGGCCGAAGCCTTTGCCATCAATCACTGTGTATCTCAACATATACTTTTTTCACATAGGAGAAACAGAATATTATTTAGGCAAATATATGTAAATATAAAAATAAGTGTAAATATAAAAAGTCAGCAATTACTGGACAATTAAAAATAGTCATGATGGGCTGGGGATTTAGCTCAGTGATTCCAGCACCTGCCTCATAAGCACAAGGTCCTGAGTTCAATCCCTGGTACCAAAAAAAAAAAAACAATAGTCATGCTAATATGGGTTTGGCAAAGACTTACATTTCAACTATTTCCCACTTATTTTAGCATTATCTAAGTAGACTTGCAGTATGTTTTCACCTGCATTGTTTTTCTGATGACTCTCTGCTTTTAAAAAATCTTTATGCTTCAGGCATTCTTGTTTATCCACTTAACTGCATTCTTTTTTTTTTTTAACCTCATTCTTAAAATCAGTTCTTAATTTCCAAGCTATCACGTATTACTTGACTATATAAGTGAAGGGGAAAAAATACAAGAAGAAGATCCCAACTTATCCTTAGCCATTAGGTGGTTATTATTATTATTATTATTATTATTATTACTATTATTTGGTAAAGGACTGGTTCTCTCTTCACAATCTTACTACTTCATTTCTGAAATTCTGGTTAAAATGCATGCTCTAGGTTTCCTGGGTAAAAAACAATAAGATACATTTTATGGTGAGCTTTCCCCCTGCATATTAGACTCCATGTGATTCAATTTACAATTTAGCTTCAGTTTTACACTTTAGAAATCTAGAAACTAGTTCAGCCTAGAGGAAACAGTCTTTTGGTGAAAATGGTTTCTTTAGCTACTTGTACTTAGAATGTTGATGGCAATCTGAGACTTCAGGATGATAATTTAGTTAAAATATTCTTTGAAATTAATATTTTAATTTTTAAAATTTGTAAAATATTTGATACTATTTCATATATAAAAAGCACGTGCATATATGGATAAAAACAATGTTGTACTTAACCACCTAAAGTAATTATTTTTAATAATACTGTATTTCAAGGAGTATTTTTTTTAGTTTTGCACAGTTGTGATACATATTCTTCAACATTATGCATAAAACTTTTCTATTTCTCATACTTTCTCACACATTTAAGCTTTTTTCTGAGAATTTTAAGGACATAAGTCAGTAATAATTTATATGCCATGGAAGGACTGATTAGAAATTGTTTTATCTATTTACCTCTATTTGCCTTTTTGTCTGTCTCTCTCTGTTTTCCGATAGAATCAAAAAAAAGAAGAAAAGTCTTTCCTCCATAACAATGAGTTTGTTTCCTTTTGTTAATCTTAAAAGATTGAATTGCTTAAAATGTAATTTCAGAAAACAAATGAGATCACCAATATACTTTTTCTTGAAAGGAATAGTTTTAAGTAAAAGTTCTGACTACCTTCTTACTTTGTCTGTCTCTTGTCCTTTACAGATGGGCCTCTGGGTCCCCGAGGATTAGCAGAAGCTACAGAGATGTGCACTCAGGAGTGCTTGGTTTTGGGTCACTCTGATAATTGCTGGATGCCTCCTGGCTTGGGTCCATACCAACACCCGAAGTCTCCTCTCTCAACCTTTGCAACCCAGAAAGAATGGGTCAAGAAAGACAAGCTTGTGAATGGGCACACCCTCACCAGAGCCTGGAAAGAAGACAGCAACAGGAATCAATTCAATGACCGTAAGCAGTATGGCTCCAGTGAAGGCCATTTCAACAATGGCAGCCACATTGCAGACATTCCTCTGGCAAATCTGAAGTCCTATAAGCAAGCAGGAGGTGCTATTGAGAGTCCTAAGGAGCACCAACTCTAAGATAAGACTGTATGGGACCTAATAACTTTAATCTAAATAGACATGCTAATACCGTGTGTGTCAGAGCTTTATGTATTCAATAGATTTCTTCAACTACGCCCCTTATAGCAGGGATATCCATAACTTTATGTTAGCACCATGGAAGATACAATGTTTTGCAACATAAGAGAGAAGATAGTTCTATTAGCCATGTGATTCTTGTTTACTAGAATTAAGCTCTCCAGAGATCTCTCCATTGTGCAGTTTATTTTTATTATTGCATTTTATTTTGACCCTGGACTGCTGCTATGAAGAATAGAATATGCATTTGGAGAGTAAGAAAGTTCCATGGATTAGAGTGACTGACAAATATATCCAGTTAGAAAATTGTGCTCTTTTTGTCATTGATCTATGCTGGGACCGCTATACTTGACATTGTACTTCAAACAAAACTTAAAAAGACACGCATTAAACCTATTGTGCTGTTAACAACGTTAGTGGACACTTGTAAGTCAATCAGTGTTAAAATATTTGTAAATAGAAGCAAGTTATTATTAACAACTTTTTTGTACTTATAGCGTTCACCTAAAAATGTTGTAGCATAATTCTGTGTTTATGATTGCTTCGTTCCTTTTTTTTCAATTTACCTCTTTGTTGTTTTTTTGTTGTTTCTTTTGGTGAAGTGTTTCTGTGTTAGTAATCTGTCTGGACACACATTGTTCAAAGGATCTTAAACATTGGTGTTTAGAAAAGGTTCTGAAATCTTGCTTTTGTATGATAGCTTACGATGTTGAAATTCTGTAAAAACAATAAAAATGAAAGAAAAAATAGAAAAATTTATACAAAGCATAAAAAGACTTCTACAAATGCTTGGAAATTAAGAACCTAGTTTTTTATGTCCTTATTTTCAATGTAGGTAAAAATCACTTAATTTCTACTATTAAGTGAGAGAATAATGGAAAAGCATTATCCATCAAAAGTGATATAATATCCTACATCTGTCATTTATGCAAAACTAATACATCAAAATTAGTATATATTAAAGAAAAATCACTATTCAAAAATAGTTTCACCTGGACAAATGTGTGTCTGCAACTTTGTTGAAATGGCAGAGTTTGTGTTGATCCTCATATACAATACTGTTGTAACACAAGTGTTATTAGACCATAGCCACAAAATATTTAATGTGTTGTGCCTTCATGATGTAACAAACATTCTCCAGGTAGGGTAGTTAGGGGAAATAAAGGGATAAATCTCTAATTATTGCTGTTTAACTGTTTGTTATCATAGTTGGTCAATGCCTGGCAGGTACCAGCATTTTGTCACTTAGGTCAAACCAAGAGAGTGATGACTAATGTTAATAAGATCTCAGTTGCACGTGCAAACAAATCCAGATTTGAACATTCTTAGGAGGTTTTTGTTAAGGCATGACAGATGATTTAAACAAATAAATAGCATGCAACAAAATGTCTTTATTGAAAGAAGTGAAAGTTATCTTAATGCCACGGTTCACCATCAAGTTTAAAAGTAAAAAAAAACAAAAAATTAAAAAAAAAAGGTTTTGTTAATCTGATAGTTAATTTGTTCCTACCAAAAAATGACATTACTTTGTAAATAGCAGTTCACATTTTTCCACAGTATAATGGAAAATAATGGGTAGGGGTGCATTGCTTATTGAAGTACATTTTTGTTGGTTTGTGAGGGGTGTTTGATGACTTTGACAGAATAAATATCTAAACAATTATCCTTGTTACTGCTTTGCCAGTTCTACGTTATTTACAATTATTCAGCTCTTGCAATAAATGTTCTGAATTCCTGATTGTAGTGTGTTAGTTCTTGGTCAACATCAAAAATGATTATTTATACTCTAATTGATGGATAAATATATGCTGATAACACAACTTTTATTTACAAATCAAAGAAGATTTATTGGGATTTGAGATCTGTATCCTGGAACTATGGTGCCAAATTAAAAATTAAATCACTACAAAATTATTTTCTAGAGAATTTATGGAAAAAGTTGATTCACAAAGGTTGATGTAAGTTTCGTCAAAATAAATCCCAAGCCAGACACTGGGTAGGTTGCACTAGTTGGTGAGTAAGGTTATCATCTTGATTCTTTATATTCTTAAAGAGATTTCATGAGGCATCTTCTCACTTACTTCATTGTTGGGCAAGGCAGAAGACCTTTCTGATATTATGGCCATAAATCCAGAGAAAACATTTCATCAAACTTTTTTTCAGATTAGGAAAACAGGCACAGAAGCTATTGAGGATAGTGACACCCACTCAAATAACATGCCATGTGTTCATATTCACCATGCAGTAACTAATTAGTATTAACACATGTTGGAGTTTTAAGTGGGATAAGTAAATTTAACTCTTCCCCTACAGCCTTCCGAGTAGTTGTGAATCAAGACTCAGGAATCAGAGGCACAGAGGTGAACAGAGGACAGCTGGCTTAACGTGACAGCCTAATTGCAGGCCTTGGATTAGCCAGACTATCAGTTGATCTGAGGCCACTGTAACTCCTCTCTTTCTTTCTCTTACCAAGACACAGAATGAATGAATCCTGAAAAGAGGCCACTTTGAAAACAGTGGAGTGTATTCCTGGACAGTTTTTCCTCCAATTTTTTAAAAAAGTCAGACAGTCTACTGTGATCATAGTGAGAGAAACTAAATTCTTTTTTTCTTTATATTTTTTCTTCCCATAAAGAACAGTAATATTCTTTATAAATAACAGGAATTTTGGAAAATGAACTCCTCATGGTCACCCTCACAGTATTTCTTCCGAGAAATACTAAATCTATTTTTGTCAAGGTATTCAGTTACAGGCTTTGTAAAATTTTAAGAGTAGTAACATCACAATCCAAATTGAAGTATCTACTCATAAAATAAATAAAATAATCCAATTTTTAAATATAATTTGTGTTTCTTTTTTGTACAGATATTTAGTATTAAGAATCATCAATTACCTGGAAATAAAAGTCACTTGTATTACTTAAGACAGCATATGTATATGAAATGTTAAAAATAATGATTTTAGATTAATTGCTGAATATTATAATGCAATACTAACACTTTTCTAAGGCAGGTATAGAAGTAAAATTTATAAAGTAGAATGTGATCTATTAAGTAATCATTTCTCTACATACTCCAACATCACATATATTATATATATAAATTATATGTGAATATATATATATATATATATATAAAGGTCATTCATTAATAGAAAATTCAGTGGTCATTTTGCTACACTGATACATTCAATGAAATTCAAAATCCCATCTTCTACTAGCTAAAGCTAGAAATGCAGCTGAGGCCCAGAGCAGTTCCAGTATTTATTAAACTGTTGAATAGAAGCCAGGAATGGTTAATTATTATTGGTGAGGAGTTTTGGCAATGAGGAATGAAAGGGATGCCTTGTTGATCTCAATTCTGCTGTGGATACTAGCCTGTTATTTGTATAAAGGCAAACCAAACTATGCAAAGGAGGAGTGGGGTTGTGAGTCTAAAAATGCTTCATTGTTCTGCTTTTTTTTTTTTTTTTTCCAGTAGAGCTGATCTTCCCTCCCCAAAGAAATCTCTTGGATTGGTCTTTTTAAGAGAGTGCTTTCAAGCTCTTCCATTGTCCATAAGGTCACAATGATCACATAATAAATTCTCTAAACACTGCTCTTCTCCTTTCACAACTACCAATATAAATTTTAGTAGATATCAACAAGAATTTTCAGTGTTCAGAAAGAATAAAATTTATCTTTCATACTATAATCTTTATAAGTATACATTACCATGATATGATCATCACATTATTCCACCCATATTCAGTTCCCCAAAATATAAATTAATGAGTATTCCAAAGATAGCGATATTTTACTATCTTGATGCCATCATCATCTATTTTTAAACATTAAAGAAGTTCTATATTTGACCTCTACATATGCATTTTGGTTTTTACTGATTAAAAATCTTCAATGTATACCATATTGAAATGAGTTATTTCCTTGTTTTTGTTGTTATATCATGTTATTATTGAAACTATAGTAAAATTTATCTTCAATAAAGTATTCAAATTTTCTCACTTTTTCTTTTTAATACCCTATAATGTCCTCATTAACATATATACAACACAATTATTATTGGACTTCTTTGATGATATGTACTTAAGGTCCACATACTTGAAATGTGTTTAACTACAGTAATTTTAAAAATAAATGTACAGAGCTATTTATATTAAAGTTCTAGAATTTATGTTCTTCCTCGTTCTTCTGTTAGAGTTTACTATAAACTCTAACACAAGTTTCCTAATTGCTCTTCTTTTAGCTTGTCAATTTGTTTTGATCTTCCCTATTTAATCTATTTTAACCAGGACTGAGTGTTCTTTTACAATAAGTATAAAGCTTAATATTATATTTCTCTTTATACAATTATCCAAGATTCATTTTTGCTTCATTTTAATTTTCAGAATAAAAATAAAGCTCTTATTATGTCGCATAGCACCTCTCTTCTACCATGACCCACATTGTTCATTTTGTTCTACCCAACTGTCTCCTCACTGTTTCTCAACATTCAGGCATGTGCTTGCCTTAGCCTGCCTCAGTCGTATTTGTCCAGTCTACACTTTTGCTGCAAATTGGCTTTTGGCAAATCCTTTCCCCTCTTCAGGTGTTGGGTTAAGGTGTAGTTTTTGCTAAGAGACCTATACTGAGCCAAATACTTTCTATATGATAGCTATAAATATAAATATAGGTAGATATATTGATATATCATCATTTTAACCATCTTAACCAGTATTCAATACAGAATCCTTAATCACATTCACAATGTTACACAAACCTATTACCATTATTTACTTCCCAAACCTTTTTCACCACCTTACCCTGTAAATATTAAGGAATAAATCACCATTTGACTCACATCTCCACTAGCCTCATATCTACTTTCTGTCTATAATAATTGTCATGTTCTCAATATTTCATATCTATAGAAACATGCAATATTTTTCTTGTTTTATTTATCTTATTCACTTAGCATAATGTTATCATGTTCTCAAGGTTCAACTATTCTATAGCATATATCAGAAATTTTTTATAGATGGAAAAATATCCATATATATTTTCCCCTTAATGGACTCATTCTTGGATAATTCCTACTATTAAACTATAGATTATGAATAATGATGTAATTAACATAGATGTATAGATATACAAGTGTATTTGAATTCCTGTTCTCAGTTTTTGGGGATATTTTCTTACATGTGTGTGGTAACTCCATGTTCAGTTATTTTTTCCATGCTGGGGATCAAATCTAGGATGTTTCCTACGCTAGTCAAGTGCTGTGCCACTGGTCTACATCCCAGCCCTGTATCTTCAGCCTTTCAAAAAAAAGACAAATTGTTTTCCCTATCTACTGTGCTATTTGATATGACCACCAGAAATGTATTAGAAGTTCAAGTTCTTCACATCTTCACCAATATTTATTTTCCTCCTTTTAAAGATAACCCTCCCAGAAGGTGTGAAGTGGTATCTCATTTTGGTTTTGATCTTCATTTCTGCACGACTAGGGATACTGAGCATCATTTCATGTGGTTATGAATTATTTGTACATCTTCTTAGGAGAAATGTGTACTCAAACCCTTTGACCACTTTCAGTTATGTTATCTGTTGTTGAGGTTTAGGATTACTTTATAAACTGGATATTAAATCCACACCATACTCAATGTTTACAAAATTTTCATTTTTGTAGATGATTTTTTAAATGTCTTCACAATATCCATCAATATGCAAAATTTTAAATTTTCATAAAATACCATTTATCTAGGTTTTGCTTCTGTTGTTCATGTTTTGGTGTTATATACAAGTATTCATTGTCAAATATAGGGTCCTGAAGATTTACTTCTACGTTTTTTTTAAACGTTTTGTAATTTTAGTTTTTATCTTAGGGATGTTGAATTAACATTTGTATAGTGTAAAGTAAGGGTTCAGCTACATTCATTTGCATGTGAATTTTATTAAGTCTCTTTTCTTTACCAGTTGAGATTTTCATTATCTTTTCACATCTGTTCTTTTCCTGTTCTACTTTGTTTGACATATGACATAGATGAATTTGTCTTATGTTGAACCACTCTTGTATTCCATATTTTTTCATGATTTAGTGTGTATTTTAATATGATATTGGATTTAGTTTGCTAATATTTTGCTGTGAATCTCTGCTTCCACATTCTTTTTTAAATTTTATTTATTTATTGATTGATTGATTGATTGATTGATACCAGTGATCAAACTCCGGTCCTTGAGTTGGCGCAGCAGGGGAGCAAAATCACTGAGCTAAATCCCCAGCTGCTTCCACATTCTTAAGGAATATTTGGTGAAAGCTTTCTTTTGTTGGTATATCTTTAGCCAACTTTTGCAGAGTATAACATTGGCATATGATGCGTCACAGTGTGTCATTGCCTGTTCCTCTTTGGGGGGTTAGAAACTTAAGAAGTATTGGCATTTATTTTTCTTTAAATGTTTTCAAAAATATGCCAATAAAGCCATTTGTTCAGGGACTTTTCCATAGGGGGAGAGTTTGGATCACTGACTCAATCTTCTGTGGTAGTTCTGTTAAAATTATCTTTCTTTTCTTTCTTTCTTCTTGAATCTTTATTCTTTTTTTTTTTTTTTTTTTTTTGGTGAATCTATATTCTCTTAAGAATTTGTTCATTGCATCTAGGTTATCTAACTTATTGGTATCCAAAAGTTCATATTGTCTACCTATAATTTATTTTATTTCTGCAAGGTCAGTAGTAATATCATCACTTTCATTTCTTTAAGCATCTTCTTTCCTTATTTTCTCTTTGTCAGTAAAGCTAGAATTTTATCAATTTTGTTGACTTATTCAATAAAATAATTCTGGTCTTGCTTCTTTCTATAGTTTTCTATTTTTCACGTATCTTCTCTCTAATTTAATTATATCTTTCCTTCTGCTAGCTTTAGATTTGTTTGTTTGTTTTTTTCTTTCTCAGGGTATAACATTAAATTATTGATTTAAGAACATTATTCTTTTAGAATTCAAATGTTTATAATTTTAAATTTCCCTTTGAGCATATTACATTTATCTTATAAATTTAGACTATTGTGTGTTCATTGTCATTCATCCTTAAATATTTTGTGGTTCTTTTGTGAATTTTCTTTGATATATTGGATATTTATGTGTATGTTTTTGTACATATTTGTGAATTTCTTATCTTTGCTTCTATTTTTAATTTCTAGTTTCATTCGATTGTGTTTATTTTTTAAATCTTTCAAGTGTAAAACTGTTGTATTTCTAGCAATTTGATGTTTTGGGGAAAATAATGATGCAGCAATTAATTTTAATTTTTAATCTTTTGGTCAATTTAAATTTTTATCTTTCTTTTTTTTTATGGAATCCTTTTTTCTTTTCTGTACTTCTTGAAGTCTGTATCCTTCATTAACTGGGCCATGTGACCACTACTTTGACAGGTACTTGTTTTTCCCGTGACATTTCATAACTTGAGGAAACTGTGCTAACTTCTGTCACACTGCTGCAATCATGTACATACTCATTCCAGTGCCATTGACCTCCACCATAGTTATGCTGTCTGTGCACACCAGACTTATAGAAAAGGCTAAGGTTATAGCAGCTACCATTTAAAAATATCTTATTCTTACCAAAAACAGGTTACAGATTAGTTTTTTTCTAAAACACGAATAAGGGCTGGGGATTTAGTTCAGTGGCGCCACACTGCCTCACAAGTGATCTGAGTTTTATCCTTGGTACTGGGAAAAAAATCGAAAACAAAAACATGAATGATAGGGGAAAAAGTAACAGAAAATAAAGACAAAGAGAACAGTTTTATTTGTGAATGAAAAGTTTATACTCATGCCACAGATTCTATATACTTTCAAAGAATGGATCATTTATTTGAATCTGAGGCCACTGGCAGCAAAAAAACTCCACACAAACTAGCATATAGACAATCAAACACTCTTCAATTTCAGTGGATTACATACCAGCTTTATGATTTCCTCCAAAGCCTGAAAATAAATGTTTTATTAGTGACACACTTTTAATGAGTTAATGTTCTTCAACTTTAGCATAGTTTTAAGTAATACTCTGGGTAAATCATACATCTCACTATATAAATTATATAAAATTGTACATAAAACATATATCCTGCTTAACTTTTAATAATATTTTAAAGTGTTAAATTATATATCGTGTACGTAATCCCGTTCACATATTCCACCCTGTGGAAAATGTAGAACTGACACTCCACAGACTGCTCCTATCACCAACCTCCTCAGTAACCCCCAGTTCTCCTTTCTGCAGAATAGAAAGGCTGGATCCATCAAGAATGTCTTTCAAAAAGAGGAAAAAAATTTGGGGGGCTGAAATAGCTAGTAAGACAAGATCCCTGTGAAACAAAACAAATAGAGATCCAGGCTCAATTACTTCTCCTTATTCCCATCTACTTTGTTACAAACATTGCTAATGAAATTGTATTTAAGACCTAAAGACTAATCCTCTGGGATATGGCACAGATTATAATAGATGGTTGAAATCTGTACTGCTCCTAATGCACATGGTTTAGATGAATTTTAGTTAAGTTTCATAATATAACACATGATGTGAATATTAAAGATTTATATTCTTTGGTTGAGATTGTCTCTCATAACACAGGAAATATTAGGGACTTGCCAAAGGGCAGAGATCTTCAGAGTCAGTGACAGAAGCCTGCTATCCCACATTATAATACAGGGTATAATTTCCAGGGAAGATCCACCTAGCTGCACAATTTAAACACTGAAACTTGATTATATGGGAACCTATTTACTCTCTTTTATTTTTCTACAACACATAAATATCCTTATAGATGGTTTGCCTTATTTATATGCTTAAATTTTTCAGAATTAAAACTTATAAAGCCTTTATTGCATTCTGGGCAGAGTTCTAAGGATTGAAATATATTCATATATTTAAATTCATCATGTACTAATTTTTCAGGATAATTGCCATTGCTGCCACCATTTTACAGATAAGAACATTATGATACAGGGAGAATAAAGGAAGCTATTGCACAACATAAAGTTAGCAAAGAGCAGTGCCAACATTCTTAGTTGACTGAAGAGTTTGGGCTTTAAAACTGTGTGACGCATCACTAAGAGAGACACAAGCACTTCTTAACTCTGGGACTGAATGGTAAATTTCCATTTTGAAACAACAGAAATAAAATGATTTATTAACTAGATCTAGAATGAATGTCTCCTCTTCCCCTTAGAGTTTGGTTTATACGTTCATATTCATAGGTATATTTTATTAATTAAATATATAATAGCTTTTTCTTGAGCCTTGGGACAAAAATAACACAGTGCAAAATGACAGAAATTTACTGTGAGTATAGTCTATTACATTGCTGGGAAATCCTGTTGAAGTTCCTGCCACTGAAAAAAATATTAATTCCTTTTATGTGGGCTAAATGTATCTACTCACAACCACACATTTTTGTACTCACCTTCTGTTCTTTACTCTGGAAAATCAGGTTAGTAATAAAGTGAGCCACATATCAGACTTTGGTAATAAATAGGGCTTTAAAACAAGACCAAAAGCAGTCTGGCAATTAAACTTATTTTCTTCTCCTTGTGGAACTGCAGCTCCCATTGACAATAAGGCGAGTCACATGCTCACCTGGAGAAGAGCATGGATTTCCCAGGCAGCGTGGAGAAAGTGATGTGTGAAGTTTAAAAGCAAAAATGCCCTCTCTTCCTGCACCACTTAGTTTAATCAACTGCTCTCACATCTAAAATTTAGCTTCATGTTTAAAAGGAGAATTACTTCTTAATTTGACAAACAAAAATCTCAGATTACATGTATGAAACAAATTACTTATAATGCCAAGGTCATATCATACAGTGGTTCATTAGTTTCCCCCTTCCCCAAGGAAAGGCTGATCATTTATTTTAAACGTCAACTCTCTGTAGTTCACAGTCTATAGCACTCTCCTTTGTAATACAGTGTGATAGCAAATGACATAAAGTATTAAATATAAATATTCATTTAGTAATAGTCGAATAATATCATTGAATAAGCCATTGCTCTATTAAGGCATTAGTGAAGGGTACTTGTTCATTTCTTTATAATATGTTGATCATTAATTACTTGCTATAGTTTAATCTCATAATAATTGCATATCAAATGTATAGGAGAAATCTGGTACTTCATGTGCATGCAGTAATCAGTATAAGCAAAACAATATAAATTTCTCCAGAAAGAAAACACATATGAATATCTAATGAATGAATAAAATGTTAACCTGTTAATACATATATACAAGGTCCACCAAAAAATTGTATACATAGTTCAGGCGTTTACTGTGCTAATAAATCTTTGGAAGCTAATGGCCGCAACTTGGAGCACCTCTTAGAATTATCATGGCCAAATGTAACTTTTATTAATCTCATGGTGTCTCAATGAATTTAGTATTAAAATATTTATATAGGTTTTTCTTTTCCTGATACATGTTTGGAAGACTCTCTCCATACACACACACACATATTCAAAATGTTGTGTATTATATAAATATATGGAGAACTATAGGATATACTTTTATATAGAATATTATATACTATATATTATATGGTATATATTATTATATAATATTGTAGAGAATTATAGTATATACTTCTGTATGTTTTTAGTATTTATTCTTAATAAATTATGTAATTATATTTGTGTTAAATTGGTATGGATTATACAGTTTGGAAATTCTAAGCAAAGAAAATCATCCATTACAAATATCCATTTCCCAGTGGAATGACATTTGAACTGTTTGGTGCAGATGAAATATCATTAGGAAAGAAATTGCTTTCAGTGTACTTTCTAGGGGCTCATGAATTAATTTCAACTTAGGTGGTACAAAGTGGAATGCTTAACTGTTTAGTTCATGGCTGATGCCTTCAGAAATATTTATTGTTAGTGGAGTTCCTTATAATATTTCAATATTTATTAAAATGAATAATAAAGAAGAAAAAGCATATTTTGATTATAAATCTTACTTGAAGAGAAAAATTTAAAGGAGTAAATGCCCTGGATTTCATCAAATTGAGAAATGTCTATATTCAATATTAAGCCTAGCATTTATATAATTGACACAATCACCTTTTAATGAAGTATAAGGAATAAAATCATAATATTGAATTCATAGACTTAATTGTGAAGATTAAATGGGGTGATTTTCAAGAATTTAGAATACTGCCTGGAATAGCCTAAATGTTCTGTGAATGTATTTATTAGTAGTAGCATTGTAGTGGTAGTTCATTCTAAACCTCTTTCAATTACAAAATAATTAAAATGTAATAATTCTACAGATGATTGCAAATGATTTTTTCTTCAGTCTTATTGTTACATACTAAGTGTTTTCTTCAAGATTTTCAGAAATGAACTAGTCTGAACACTCAGAGAAGATTTGTCTCTACCTCAGAAAGAGGAGATGCCATTTGACAAGGAGTCCCTCGCTTGACCACCAAAACAGAAACATAGCTGAATGTCTTGTTTCTTTCATTCTTCTATTGTGTTAAAAATTCTTCTATTTTTATAATCCATATCTTTGAGATTTTTCAGACATGTTCTTAAATTATTCTATTTCTATTCAATATTTTAGTCTACACAAATTCAAGTGTTTCTACATGGGTCAATTTAGAATTGATAAATGAATTGAGAAGGAAATTAACATTTCTTTTTACTGAAATATCTAGCTTTTCAGCCACCACAGATATTATGGACCTGGAACATGCCAGATCGTTCAAATTTTCAAGTGATGCCTCCATCCCATAATGTCATATGAACTCTCCCTCCCTTGAAAATATCAAAGAGGTTTACAATAAACAAATAGGTCATGGCACAGAGTAGCTAGAGGGCTGCTTGTCAGAAATTCTCTCTTATTTCCTATCTATCTAAGTATTTAAAATCACTTAAGTCTCTGTAATTTAAGCAAAACAGTGCCAGGAATTTAGCTCAGTGGTGCTGCCTGCCTCGCAAGCACAAGGTCCTGAGTTGGATCCCTAGTGCAAAAAAAAAAAAATAATAATTGGAAGGAAGTCATCTTTCCCTGTTGGGCCAGGGATTTAGCTCAGTGGTTCTGCTGCCTGCCTAGCAAGCAGAAGGACCCGAGTTTGATCCCCGCTACCAAAACAAAAAACAAAAAAAACAAGCAAAACATAAAAAAAAAATAGAAAATCCTTCTTATACTCAATTTATCACCTGCATTATCTGTTTCTTCCACTTCACAATAATCTTCTTGAAAGGCTATAACAATCCTTCAACCTAACATCATATTTTTTTCTCACTCCTAGCTATCCAACTAAGTTTGCCTTGCTAAATTCTCTTGCTCACAATCTAAGGGTCATCTTTAAGCGTTATTTCCCTCAAAGTCTCAGGAGCATTTCACATCTTAGAACATTCTACACTTTTATTTTTGAGATAAGAAACTGCTGCATGGAGGGCAGTAGATTAGTGGTAGATTGCTCATCTAGCACGTGTGATGTCATGGGTTCCATCACTAGTACCTCAAAACCAACAACTTTTCTGGGGTTTCTCTTAGCATTCTCTCTGGGAAAGCCTTCCAAACGTATTTTTTTTCAGAACTTCAGTCTTTTTTTCATATTTTAAATATTGATTTTCCCAAAATTTTGTTTTCTCTCATTCTACATAATATAGGTGATCTTATTAAAGGCAATGGTTCAGTTACAAGTGTCCCAATTCTGCAAATATGATTCAGCACTTTGTCCTACACATCAGATCTTCATCAATATAGTGGTACCTCAATGCACAAACTCAATTCTCTCCACAATTCAGGTTAGAAACCAAACTGGATGAGAACTGAATCAAATTTCTCATAAGGTCCACAGTGAACCTGACCAATGAATTTGATTAGGTTCTCGTCCAACTCAGTTTGTGACCAGAATCATGGGAAGAATCGAGTGAGTGAACCAAGATACTGCTGCTTGGCAAGTTAAATACTCAACAAACACTTCGAGCTCATTTCTACCCACCTCCCCCAAGGCAGCTTTTATAAAAGTTAAGTGTGATGATTTCCAACTTTGACCCCATCCAGAAGAGAGGCTGGAATAAGACCTTCTGTGTGTCTGGTCCAGTTTTGTCCCGGTCCCAGAGCTTCAGTTAATGCTGCTGCGGTTGGTACGATGCAGCATCCTGGAACAAGCCTCCCCCCGGGATAGGCCAGGTAGCCGATCATGCTAAGGGATGAGGGGCAGTGTGACAGACCTTTCCATGGTATAAACCACTAAAGCCACAGAGGGCCTGGGAGTTGCTTGGTACTGAGCAAATATGGGACATTACTTAAACTCCATCTAATACAGGCACTGTGCCTGTACTAGTGCACTGTGCACTGTGTAAGTTCTAACATATTTATCTACATTTTGTCTTGAAGTCTTGAAAATGTATTCTACACTGGTAGCCAGGGTCATTTGTCTAAAAGGATCTCTACTCAAATCACTTTATTAAAAATCATTCAATATTTATCTATTTCTCTCAATCTAGAAGTTTGTTTGTCTTAAAACAGCTTGCAGACTCCAGCATACTCAGCCCTCTGATTAGGTGTTCAGCCTTTTCTCTAGCTACGGCAAAACATGGATCTTGCTAAATTGAACTCCTTTAAGTTCCTGGAAAACACCACACTCTTTTTGTGCTTCTTGGAGATTGTATGATCTTTGCTCAGGCACCACTTTCTTTTCATTTCTCTCTGAGCAGCTACAACCTTCTCACTCTTCAGGTTGGAATATAAAATATGACTTCGATTAGCAAGGCTTTTTTGAATGTTCCCACGTAATGAGATGCTATGGCCCTTATCATAACACTTACACTGCATTATCCCTCAGAAGACACTAAACTCCTTAAGAAAAAGTGCTCTGTATGTTATTGAACTGTCGAATTCTTTGAGCCTTAGACACAGTAGAAGCTCAATAAATGTTTGTTAAATCAATATATCTTTGTTAAATCCATTCATGACTGTAATCTAATTGTAGAGTCTCATACAAAGTGAAATGCTTGAGTCCTTGCAAATAAGTGCACACTGGTACTATTAAGAGTATTTAGAAGACAACTACAGTGTTTGTTGTAGAGGAATTACAAGGCATTATAAAGGTATTAAAGGCATTACTAAACCAATTTAGGATGCTGCTTTCCTTTCTTCTTTGATATCCTATGTGCTTTAGATTTTGTTTTGTTTGTCTCCCTTTTTACATTTGGAGAAAAAGTAGAATGTGTTTTTGCTAGGAGCAGATTTAGCCTTTGCTCCCTTTGCCAGACTGTAGCTGACACACAGAGGCAGGAACAAATGTGATTGTTCCTTTAGAAGGTAGGTACTACAGAGAAATTAATTGATATTTTCCTTACCCAGGTGCACTCCTATGCTCCCTTTAGGGCATTATCAAAACATTAGCAAATTAAATTATAATTGTCAATTTGTGGGCTACTCGCACTAACTGGGAAGTACAAGAAAGTAGAAATTGGCTCTTTCTCTGTGGAATAACAAAGACACAATGAAATAAAATTTTTCAGATATAGATATATCCTTCATTTTATACAATATATAGTGCTAAATGTGTACTACAACTCTTCTGCTTCTAGAAGTAGCAAGCTTTACTTCCTATAAATAGGGCAATAATTTATCAGAATTTTAAAAAAGAAATAAATGCATAAAAAGTTTGATTAAATAATCTTTATTATTTCTTTCAACTTGTTCTAAAACATGCTAAAGTTATGAAATATGTATACGGAGGTATACAGGATAAAAAAAGGTTTGAAAATAAACCACAGCAGAGAAGACAGATCCAAGGTTACATGTTTCTCTTATCAGTGTGTTAATTCTATTGGAAAAGTATTTTTAATTAACATGATAATAACAGACGTTGAATTAGTTTATTTCAACCTGAAGTTAAAAACAAACCTGCTCAATTTCCTTTTTTTTCTTGATTTGTTCCTCTTCATCTTTATATTGTAGCATAAATAATTCAAAAACATTTAAAAAATTCAAATCCAAATATAAATTTCTCAAGAATATGGAGGAATTTCTAAATGGCCCTATAAAATATGATGGTTCAGCTGCGAGTGTGAAAAAATATACTTGGATTCAATTGTTCAAAGTTTTATGCATTAAATACTGTATTGTGAGTTATCAGTCATTTTTTCAAAGGTGCATTTTATTTGAAATACTAGAAGATTTTCAATAAGAGATAGTAATTTGAACTTACTTAATGTTCCAATATGTAGAAGCATAATGCTTATGTGGGGAGATAAACTATCTTAAATTTGCCAAGAGTTTCTCTTACTGCTCAAAGTTGAATATGGATTTTAAAGTTATTGAAACTGGCAAGATTGCATAATGGTCTTCATAAACATATTCTGAATTTCAAGTTTAACACTTGGTTTGTGCTTGGGAGATGCTTTCACTTTTTTCTTGTGAGGATTATCCAAGAACAACATTGATTCATCCAAATGTGATAATCTAGATCCAGTGACTAAAGCAGACCCTCACAGGGAATGGTTGTGATGCCACTAAGATCTAGAACTTGAGAAATGACCATGATGTTCATTCATTCCCATTTTCCTACCTCCACAAGAGAGACAGTGGGACTAGGACTCCATGAATGAGGACAGAAGTCAATCCCAGGCAAAATGGTTCAAGAAACAATTGGTCCTGGAAGTAAAACATTTTGCTAGATTCTAAGACTATATATCTTGTAACCATTTTTAAGGTTTCCATTCCTGCATTGTAGTTATTAATGTTATAATCAAATATTAACAAAGTTTTATTCTATACTAATGCCTTGTATTAACTGAGTGCTATAGAAATTACTGTAGAATTGCTTCCTTTTCTGGTAAATGGTGGCAATTGAAGAAGGGATCACAGACAAGAAGTAACAAAGAGAATCCAGGAAGGACTCTACATCACACTACAGTAAGAAAGCCAGGATCAATTTGTTGGACTAGAGAAGCATTACTCTGGAGTTTTTAAAAATAGCAAGAAAGGTAAACCTGTAAATTATGTGCATTCTTCAACTAACACAGAATTAGGAGCTTGAATTATGTTATTCTAAAAATGATAGCTATGTTCCTAAAGAAGAGAAACTACTCTTGTTGATGAATTTGGGAAGTATAAGTACTTTGATTTATGCATAGTATAGCATCAGTTAATTTATATTCTTGAACATTCATGCACTTTTAAATAATTATACTCCAAAAATGTGCTTAGATATCAAATGTTAGCAAATTGTATGATTTTTCTTAAGAAAAGAATTTTATGACAGATAGTTATATATATCATTAGATTTCCCAAGAACCAGTTTATTTTATTGATATTTTTCTAGTCCTAAATGTTTTTATACCACATTATTATATTTTTCATGGCCATGGCCTCCTATTTCCATATAATGCTTATTGACTTGGCATGGATCAGGACACATTCTTGTTTGAAAATCAGCCTTACTTTAGAATTTAAAGTGTTTATTAGCAGACAGAATAGCAGAAAATCCTTACCTACAACTTAATTTCTTCTAGTGATAGACCTTTCTTTACTTCATCATTCTACCATTATTCTTATTAGCAGTTTTATTTTTTAGAAAAACAAAATCGTAGTGCAGTGCTGCTGGTGGAATTTGTACACTGAGAACATCTTCAACAGACTCTAGTTTTCCTTGACAGTTCAAAAGAGTAGGGAGTGGATGGGGTATTTAGCTCAGTGGTTCCAGTGTCTGCCTTGCAAGTGCTAGGTCCCAAGTTTGATCCCCAGTACCAAAACAAACAAACAAACAAAGGAGTAGGGAGTTGGAAATGTCTAGATGTGGCTGGTCAAGTCACTTTCATCAAAGAAAATAGGAGGGAAAGTTCTTTTCTAGGACCCTCCTTGGGCCACAGTGAGTTATACAAATGGATGGGCAGAGAGGTCATGTTAGGAAGGAACTGGTAAGGCATTAATGAAAGCAAATGTTGAGTATTTGCCCTGATAATATCTAGACAATTCAAAGAATCTGTTCTGTAGAGCATGCCTTTTTCTAGTTACCACTTTATACAAAAATGTAAGCTTTTATCATCCAGCAAGAAATGTTTGTTAGAACACTAATTTTAGTACTTATTTTACACATGCTAAGGCTAAAAGTTTCTTTCAAAAATTTTAGTTGATTAATCACACTTTTTTTTCCCAAAGTGTAACTTGCACATTTTTTCAGTAGACTTACTTTGGTACAACAACAAGAACTGCAGTCATTGACTTCAATTTGTGAAATTTATTTTCTTTGAAAACATAATGCTATAGCCTGTTTCTATGATACTGATTATTTTAATGTTCATTCCAGTTAATGTTTCTACAAACCCATACCACACCCATTCCATTAAAATATAATCTTGTCTTTTATGTGTAGGTACATATGAAATATTGAAAAGATCATCTATAATTACTAACTACCTTGTGGCTTTAAAATTCAATAGCAAAGCAAAAAGAATAGGAGGCAATCATGTAAAAATTATTTCATTTAAAAGAAATGTTCAGTAATACAAAGTTGCCGACTTCATCATATGAAGTATACACACAACTGAGAATAATTCTGCATTATAGTAGTTGCCTCAGATATCAAAGACCATGATCATCACATTATAATTAAGAAATATACCGCACAAAAATAAAATACACTTTGACTTACTAATTTAATATGTTGACATTTGAAATATTTTTACTGAAAAAACAATAAAAAGAGACCAATAAAATTTTAATTTTTTGTTTTAAATTACTATATCTTTATCCATAAAATGTTGACAAATGATCAGGTAATTATAATCTTTTTTCAAAATGGAAACAAAGCCTGCTATTATTTTATTGCTGTGCATAGTTGTCTTCATAGTTGCCATCTGGTCAGTTTTCAAAAGATGAGCTTTCTTTCTTTCAACTAAATGTAGTCTTATTGTTGTAAGTACAAACAAGCAAAGTGTCTTCTTGATAATCCTGGGCATAGAAACACCTTTTTGTTATAGAAATATGTTCTCCTAATATTTTTGTCCATTTGACTGCACATATGGCCCTTTTTATTACTGAGACTGAACAATGTCAATAAATTTTGAACTCTGTGCTGCACAAGATAATCAAGCCATCATCCTGTAGCTTATTAATTAAATTAAGTTGGGATACTCATAAAAATTGTTCAATAAGAGAAACTTCACTTTGAGTATGTGTGTGTAATATTTAACGTTTGTAATAGTCTTAGATAATAAAATTGAATACTATGGTTCTAGCTCAGGGTATTTTGTTTTTGTTTTTGTTTTTTTAGTACTGGGGATCAAACTTGGGACCTTGTGCTTGCAAGGCAAACAGTGGAACCAGTGAGCTAAATCCTCAGCCCCTAGCTCAGTTTTAATTGCAGTGAATTTATATTTTCAACTTTTGTTTTTAATGTGACATAATAACTGATTAAATTTGAACAGTTACTGTGATAAAATATTTTTCTCACATATATGTGGATTTTTTATTCAAAAACTATTTCCCACTTTTCCTCTTATTTCTGTGGGTCTGACCATGTTCAGGAATGGAATAGGTATTCTGATGTAAGGGTGGATATGTATCAAAGGGTACATGTGCCTGTGGAACATCTGGAACTAATTTTTGTTTTCTGGCTTACTTAATAAGAGGATATTTTGATTGAATGTAAGTGCCTTGCTTACATGAGCACAAGGCCAAGGGACTGACCAGGGTACAAAACCAGAACCCTGACTATATTGAACTAATTTTGCAACCCAACAACCACCTACCTTACAGCATCCTCATTACTGAACAATCAACTTTCTATACTTAAAGCCACTGTCACAAATATTTGGTTAATTATTTTTTCCAGATCCTCTTTTGTTGCCAGTTCAGGGAGTCCAGGTGGTTCCTTATCAGAGTGTTCCATCCCACTTCCCTTTGGGGTTGCTTTAGGTGATCTGGAAGTCTGGTTTTGAGACTTGTTCACATGTCTTCTCATTTTGACCAAGGTGAGGGAGTGCAGCTCACCTCCTGTGAGCTGGAGGAGGGGGTGGTACAGCAGCCCATTTTCCTTTGTTCTTATTTTTGTCTAGGTTTTATAAATCCCTTATTATGTTAATTCCTTCTTGAGTGTTACTTATCTCCATTGTTACTCAGTATAGGAATCTGTGTTTTAGTTAATTTTTAAAGTATTTACTATTGGTGAATAGTTGTTAATGGCCTATTTGGTTTTTTCTAAATATAAAATCAACTGAAAATGATTTTTCTTATGCATTTCTATTTTGTGTTAAATACAAAATGTGATAAAATATTTGATATTTCTTCATTAGGCATGAAGTTAATTGTTCTTTTTTAAAATAAGATAAATAACATCTATTTGTTGGAAGCTACAATCTTGACAAAATAAATTGGTATCTTTTGATATATTCACATTTTTGTCATTTAAGTCACCTAATATGATTGATTATATTGAAGGTTTTCATAATATTTAAACATCTTTCAATTCCCGAGATAAACTTTACCTAACTATATTACGTATTCTTTTAATGTATATTTTTCCTACTTGATATACATCTTTTCAAGCATTAATAAAATTTATTATATTTTTTTAAAAAAGAAGCAACATTCATGGCTTATAATCTCCATTTCTGACAGGTTGTAGAGCTTAACAACAGATAAGTGACTTTCTATACCCAAAAGGAAACTCTATGAAATAAATCAATATACTATATGGATACAATTAATGTTAGGTTATTTTGCCATATCTAACTTTCATACTGTGACAATCCTAGCCCATGGCAGCTTTACTTGCTGCCAAGTGAGACTCTGAAAAGACAGTATGATCTGGCTGGAAGAGGGTAGAATAAAATCTAAGACAATTTGTAAAAATGTATTCTGAGAAACCTGAAAAATGATCTGGAAACAAAAGGGCTACAAAGCAAACACCAAAAAGAAAATTGAAGACCAAAGTAGTTGAAGAACAACCTGACACAGGACAGTCTAAAGATGAAAATATGTCACATATTGCCCAAGACAAGTTACCAATTGAAGGTTATGAAGAGATGAGAAATGGTCACAATGCCAAAAAATAATAATATTTTTTCTGTGGAAAATATGAAAACAAAATATAGCACCAAAAAAAGATAAGAAAGAATTCAGAAAGAAACATTTTTCCAGTGAGTCCAGAGGAATAACATACCTGAAGAAATGACTTTGACTGTCACAGGAAGTTGCACAATTTCCAGGTGTCCATCTGATTTTTGGGTGGTAAATGCAGAGGAAAGTCCTGTTCAAAACCTAAGACATCAGAAATGTGCTGGCTCTTTTATTTTTTTCATTAAATTTATTGGTACATTTTAGGTATACATTATGTTCACATTCATCATTGGAAATGTGTACCTGTACATGGTATATTTTCGTTCTTGTTTTTTCTCCATTCCCCTACACTCCCTTCCACCCCTCTACCCCTCCCTATTTATAAAAAACTTTGTTTCCATTTCTCCTTCTTTTCTCATGCTTTCCCCTTTCCTTTCTTTCCTTTCCCATACCCCCACCTCTTTCCCCTTTCACTTTTCTTCCTATTTCACATTATCTGTTATGCATTTTGGTCCTCATTTACACATTCAGTTTCTTACACCAGATAAACTATTTGGTATTTACACATGTGTGTCCTATTTATTTCACTTAAGAGTATGGCCTCAATGTGCATCCATTTAGTAATAAATGGATCTGTTCTAATTATTTAATAGTAATAGAGCAATATTACAAGGGCAAGGTGGTTAATCTATATTAGCCAAATTAATAAACATATTTTGGAAGTGCATTAAAAGAAATTCTATATTCAGATTATCAATTACTTCAGAATAATTATAGATATTACTCTAAGATACATAGAAAATAATAATAGCAACACTTATCTCACTATAAAAGTCATTGTATGATCTAAAATTAGGAATTACCTTTAGTCATTGGGCTACAGAAGATGAAATAAACTAAACAGAAACTCATATACAAAGAGTAAAATCATAATTTTATTAATGTAAAATTCATATTTTTTAATAAAATGCAATAATACAATGATCCAGAATGTTCTTTGCTCCCCTATTAACATCAATATTCATACCACTGTGATCAAATTGGTGATGTGAGGCCATGAAGAAAATACGTCCATTTTTTCTAACCTAGAATGCTTATGAGCCTTTTTTCCTTTGATCTCTTTAATCTTTCTGGAGCAGTATCTTCGTATTCTTTTATCCTCTATTCCATGAATAATACTTGATAAACAATAGCTGCCTAATAAATCTTTGCTGATTTACCAATTAGTTTTCATCCTCACTCGATGTAAAAATATGAGCAAAAGCAATGTGACACAATTATTTTTATCTATTAAATTCTCTTAAAAGGGAACTGCTCATCATTGAAAAAAATAAGATGAAATGAAAAAAAGAATATGATAAAATGGGCAAGTTTTATTCATTGCTGGAAGGAAACTAAATTAGCACAAGCATATAATAGTTATGTACATTTCCTCACATGTGAAATAAGACAAAGTTTAATTCACATATTGGAATTAAGTGAACAAACACACACAAAAGCATCCATTTTGATACAACATAACACTTAAATCCCTAAACTTTACAAAAAAGAAAAAAAAAGCAATAATTAGACACATTTGTATACAGCTTCTTCTATATTTTATGTTTTCTTCTCAAAACATAAACTTGAGAATCTTTTTTTCTCCTACCAGATGTGTTTTCCTACCAGATGCATTATGCAGTGCCCACAATATTATCATCCAGAAAATATTAACCTCAGAATTCATGGAAGGCTAAGGATTAGCTCAGGGGTGCTGCCACCTGCCTCTTAAGTTCAAGGTCCTGAGTTCAATCCCTGATATAGGAGAAGAAGAAGAAGAAGAAGAAGAAGAAGAAGAAGAAGAAGAAGAAGAAGAAGAAGAAGAAGAAGAAGAAGAAGAAGAAGAAGAAGA